>SMMQ01003467.1:0-10340 GCA_008271595.1 [Pythium] brassicae (nom. inval.) | reverse complement strand
GGGGGGGGGGGGGGGGGGGGGGGGGGGGGGAGCTTCGGAGCGCACGGCTGCTGCGCAGAACAACGGAGTCCCTCGCTCGCTCGCTCGCTCGCTCCCCGTGTGCGTTCTGCTGCAGAACCAGTTTTTCCGTCTCCGCGAGCGCTCGCTGCTTGTGCTGCTTGCATGGCATGGGATGCGCCGAGTCGAGAAACACGGTGCAGCCCCAGGGCGGTGGTAGTGGCACGTTCGCTGGCGGGACGTTCGCTGCCGTGACGCCCGGGGTTGGTGGCGCTGGTGGTGCCACTGCTGCTGCTGCTGCTGCTGCTGCGACGCCAAAGCCGTCGACGAGTGCTCCCGGGTGCTTTTGCCGCATCCGCACGAGCGGAGAGCAGCAGCCGAAGAAGCCGAAGCACAAGCCGAACACGCTGCTGCCAGAGCCGGAGGCGTCGGCCGGCTCGACACTCTCTCCGAGAAGCAGCTCGTCGCCCAGTATCGAGGCGATCGCGAACGCCAAGGTGGCGGCCGCGGCGGCGCTGACGCTACCGACGCCAGCGCACGCGTCGAGCGCAGTGGCCGTCGCGCCATCTCCGCTCGCGAGCGGCCCGACGCTGAACCTGCTGCCGCCGGGCAACAAGCAGAGCCTCCAGCACCTGACGCTCGAGGCGCTGAGCATCGAGTTCCTCAAGGCGGTCAAGACTGGCGACCTCGCGTCCATGGAGCGCGTGGTGCAGCAAGCGGCGCGGGCGGGGCACCCGCCGCTGACCAACATCCGCGGCATGTGGGAGAGCACGCCGCTCCTCTACGCGTGCCAGTACTGCCACCCCAGCGCGGCGATGTGGCTGCTCGAGCGCGGCGCGGACGTGCACGTGGAGAACGAGAAAGGGGTGACGCCGCTGCTGCTCGCGAGCCTCGAGGGCATGACGGACGTCGTGGACCGGATCCTCCTCACGCAGCCAACGACGCGGCGCGGCCCTGCAGCCGCTCCCGTCGTCGCGTTGCCTGCGTCGGCCTCGGGCGCCGACGCGGTCGTCCACGTTGACAAACAGGTCGCTGTCGTATACAACTCGAGCGCGGACGTCAACGCGCGCGTGAACCCGCTCCTGGCTGCGAGCATGAACGGGCACGCCGCGATCGTGGCCAAGCTGCTCGCCCACGGCGCGGGCGTGAACGTGGCGGTGTCCGCATCGGCCGCCGTGGCGACCGCGAAGCAGTTTGCGCTGCTGCTCGCGGCCAAGTTCGGGCACGCGGGCGTCGTGCGCCTGCTCATCAAGCACGGCGCGGACTTTGCCACGAGCGACGCGAGCGGGAACCACGCGCTGCTCCTGGCGTGCGAGGCGGGCAAGGACGAGTGCGCATTGGAGCTGCTGTGCCTGCTGCCGGCGACGCACGCGAGCGCGTACATGGCGTGCTGGAAGCAGCCAAACTGCCACGGGCTCACGGCGCTGCACTTTGCGGCGGCGAACGGGCTCCTGTCCGTCGTGCAGAGCATGCTCGTGCGCCTCGAGTGGGGCGCCGACCGCGCGTTCCTCAACGCCACGAGCGCGAACCGGCGCGAGTGCGCGCTGCTCATGGCGTGTCGGAAGCGCCAGAACGAGGTTGCGCAGCTGCTCGTGCGCTGCGGCGCGGACTTTGAGCTCGCGGACCGGGGCGGCACGACAGCGCTCCAGGTGCTCACGCGCGAGAAGAAGGACACGCTCGTGCAGCTCTGCGAGAGCCAGAGAGCCGCTCGGAGCGCCAGCGGCGTCGTCGGCAGCGACACGGTGGCCGCGTCAGCAACAGCGAGTGGCGGCGCCGAGACGACTGAGGTCGGAGCACGCGCTGCGAGCGACACGACCGAGCTGGCGTTCGGCATGGTCGAGGCGGTCGGCGCTCCTCAGCACGACAAGGGTGCTGCATCGGGCACTGATGGGTCGCGCGGGCCGTCAGTAGAAGGCGGGGCGAAGCGAGTTGTGACTGCAGCAACCTTCGATTGGGACGCCGACTCAGCGCTAGCAGACGCACCGCCCCAGACGCCGTCGTCTGTCATCGACAGACTCGCTTCGGTTGTGGGCGGTGCGCTGCGATCGATCTCGTTCTCTCGAACGCCCGTGAGTGGGAATCTGGAGCAACAAGAGCAGCAGCAGCAGCAACAAGTGCTCAGGGCTTTGGACGAAGCGTCGGCGCAGCTCACGACGACAGTCGCGCCGACCGCGATCGAGGAGAGTGGCATTGAGGACGACGAGACCCACGAGCCGACAGATGGTCCTGTGCTTGAGCCTTCGCGAACCGCGAATGACGAGGTCGGGGGCCTGTTTGTTGCAAGCAGTGGGAACGATGCAAGCGAAGCACCGAGACCCGGCGTCGACACGACGTTGGGGGTCGACAAGTCAGCGGAGGCAGCGGGCGACAGCAGCGGTGACGCGACAATGAAGGCGACGACGCATGAACCGACTCGTGTCGCCGACAGTGAAGCGAGTGGCGAGACGGATGCGGACTGCGACATTGTCGTGAACACCACAGCGACAGCCGCACCAGAACCAACGACCGCAGCTCCGAGCGAGAGCGACGACGCATCGCCGCAGGCCTCGCCGAGCCGAAAGACCTCAAAGCCGAAGCACCGCAAGAAGGAGCAGGCGTCGCCCCCGCGGAGACCGCGGCAGAAGAAGAGCACCGCGAAAGACCCCGACGACGCCCGCGCGACGTCTCCTGCTAGTGTCGTCGACGCTGTCGCTTCTGCTGGTGGTGTCGTCGACACTGTCGTCGATGAGACCGCAACGGATGTGGACGCCACTCCACCAAGCTCGTCCAGCAGTGGCGCCGTCGATAGTGTGGACGGCCGCGGCTCCGCTCCTTCGCCTTCAGTTCGGACCGACAAACTCGACGACGACACCGACGCACACAACGAGCGACTGGCGTCGGTGTCGAATCTGCCGGGCAGAGAACCCGAACGTAGCGCCAAGCTTGAGTCTCAAGCGTCTGATGACACGAGAGTGATCAGAGCACAGGACCCCAGCGAGCTCGTAGCTGCGGAAGTCAGCAGCAGGCATTCGTCGCTGCGTGTCGAGCACTCGGCTTCGAGGGGCGGCGTCGTCTCAGCTGCAGAGTTCGAGGACGCACCGTCGCCCAAGAAGGAACGGCGAAAGAGGAAGAAGCAGCAGCACCACACGAGCAAGAAGAACAAACACAGTGGCGACACTGTCGATGGCCACGAGCGACCTGGAGCCAGAGAGGACGAAGACGCGTCGGGTTCAGTCCCAGTCCCTACAGAAGCGACAGGAGAGGAGCACGACAGCTAACGAGCGCGCGTAAGTACGTCTACGCGGGCCCTCTCTCCGCAGTCTGCAGCGCCATGCGCTCAGAACGGCCGGATGTTGTTCGTGCCGCGCAGCGAGTTCTTGAGCGACTTGGGGTCCGCCCACGACGACGTCATGTACTCATCGGCGTCGTCGTCCGCGACCTTCTTGAGCTCCTCCTGTTTCTTAAAGTAGAACGCCATCATGGCCTTGCGCTCGTCCTCGCTCACCGCCGGCTCGCGCGCGGGCATGCCGCCGCCCGGCCGCTGGAGCTTGACGATCACTGTCGTCTTCTCGTTCTGGCCCACGAGGTCGCGCACGTACTGGTCGCGGAAGAACTGCTTGCCCGCCCACCAGAGCTCCGCGAGGTCCTCCGGCACGACGTCGAGCACCGCGGACGAGTCCGCGAGCGCGTCCTGCGGGTCCTTGGCCTCCAGCAGGTGCTGCACCGGGTCGAACGCCGGCAGCCCCATCGGGAACGCCATCATCACGGCGCCGCGGACGTTGAGCAGCTTCTCGTCCAGCACGCGGCGCTCGGTGCGCACGCGGCGCGCGACCTGCTGCTTGGCGTCCACGTACTGGCGCGCGTCGTGCGCCACCTGCTCGAGCACGGCGGCGAGCTGTGGGCTGACGCCCTCGCCTGTGCGCAGCCCGAGCGGGTCCGGCTCGTAGAATTCGCCGCGCTCTTTCGGCTCCTGGTACTGGTCGAGTCCCTGCTCGGCGGGCGGTTTGGCGATGCCGTGCTTGGCAAGCGCCGGGAGTGCGTCTGCGAGCGCGGCGAGACGCAGCCGCAAGTTCTGCAGCGCGCAGAGGTCGCGGATGAGCGTGTCGTTGAGAGTTGTGACTGGCGCCTCGTGCAGGAACTCGCTGCGGTCGCTCCGCTTGACGTGAAACAGCACCATGCGCGGCGTGTGTTGTCAGAGGCGTTCGAGATGCTGCTGCTTGGCGGCGCAGTGCTGCAAGAGTGCGTTGTGGGGCTCTTGGAGTGAGCTCCTCGTGGAGCCGCGTCGTTTGGAAAAGCAGAAGGCTATGGAAGAAAGAGATAGTGAGGAAAGCGAGGTTGGATCTGTCGGATGGTCCTGATTGGATCCTTGGAAACATACTAACCCTGTTTGAATGACTAAAGTCGATTTGTCAAAACCTAAATTCATGTTGGATAGGTTTAATGGAGTGATCTCGATTCTAAGAATTTGAAAGTCATTGGAGGCTTTATTTTGAAGAATTTATGATGTTGAGCAGAGTTGCGCGAGGTGATTGTTGATTCAAAAATGATTATATCTCGAGAATTTTTAATCTTGCAGTATCAAGTAATGAAGTGTGTGTTGAAATCCAGGTGTGAAAGAAACAGAACCTCAAAATGATTCGTGTTGATGGCTGTCTTGCAGTTTTTCGTGTGCTTGCCAAGCAATCCACTTCTTCTCGTGCAAGCTTGCAGAATGTCGTGCAAATGGAGCGAAAGGTGAGCTGGGCTTGGAAGAAGCGCGTCATCCTGCTCGCAGACGCAAAGAATCGTGCTTGATTGTTGGTGACCGTTTCAGACTTGAAACTGGCTGAAAAAACAGTCGGTTGTCGATTTCCTTTTGGCGTCATACAAACTTGTAGAGAAAAAATCGGCCACAATCGTGAACTGGCTTTGATTCGCCTCGAACATTGCAAAAATCGATGTGTTGCACAATGCGGGTGTTCGGATCGACAGATATTACTCGACGCCGAGCATACAACTTCCAAGTACAGACTGCCCATCGTCCTGCTTGTGCGCGTTGCGAAATACGGGTCGCCATTCTCGGAAGCAGCACGTTTTGTTCAATCCTTGGTTTTGGCATATGCGTTCTGGTAGTAGTTGCAAAAGGAGCAACGAGCTGCAACAACACACGAAGCAGCAGGCAGCAGGTTCAGTGTCGGAGTCGCGCGCTCGTGCTCGCAGCAACGGCACCGGTGTCTCAAGCTCCGCCGACATACTCGGTCCGATCATCGGCGCACTTTGTGTGTGTCGAGCGAGTGCGCGCAAGCAAGAACGAGAGAAAGAAGGCCGCCCAAAAGCTCTGCGGGGAGAGAGCGAGACGAGATCAGCTCCAGAAAATACCGCGAGTGAGTGTGTGGGTGGGTGGGTGTGAAAGGGCCAAGCAAGCTCGTCTTTTTTTTCAAGTCGCGTCGGTGGCGGCGCCGCATCACGCGCCGTCTTGGCGAGCTCCCGAGTCGAGCTCGAGGAAAAACACTCGGCGTACAGTAGCGGCCGAGCCGCCCCGCGAGCCGCCGCTCGTCGACGAAGCGAGTCGGTTTCAGCCCGCAGCTGCGCGCTCCCACTCCCGCGATGCGAGGGCGGAAGAGCTCCGCGCAGAAGATCCGCAAGAAGCCGCGTCACGGCCCGCCACCGCCGCCGCGCGCAGTTGCCCCGAGTGTCAGACTCAGCCTTGACGCGGGCGATGATGACGATGACGCGCGCCTCGCCTCGGAGCTCGAGAGCGCAGTCCTCGACAGCCACCACTCGCGGCGGCAGCGGCCGCAGAACCGGAACGCCACCCGGACCCGCAAGCCGCAGCCGCAGCCGCAGCCGCTGACCCTCCGCCTGCGCGGACTCGTCGCGCTCCCTACTGCGCTCCAAGCCGCAGCCGTCGGCGCCGGCGCGTTTTATGCGTTCGGCAGCGCGCTGCTCTTGTGCGCCGCCGTCATGCTCGCTGTCACCTCGGCCGCGCTGCAGCGCAGCCGCCGCCAGTCGGCGCCCGCGGCGCCCGCCCCCGCACTGCTCACACCCGATTCTGACGACGACGACATGCTCGACTGCCACTCGCTCGCTCACCTCGAGCACCGGCTCCGGCGCCGCTCGCTGCGGCTCGAGGACTGCATCCACTACGCGCTCTTCAAAGTGCTGCACCTCGTCGAGGCGGTCAACACGGTGCGCCGCAGCATGCTCGACTACAACCTCACGCTCTCGATCGCACAGCAGCAGCAGCAGCAGCAGCTACAGCAGCAGCAGCAGCAGACCCCGAGCGAGGCCGGGCGCGACCTGCTCCAGCTCGTCGACGCGGTCGAGCGCGAGAAGCAGCACCTGCAGCAGCTCCAGCAGCAGCAGCAGCAGCAGCAGCAGGCGGGCGCCGCGTCTGCGCTCCCCCTCGAGCCGCTGGCGCCGCCAAAGCCTGCGGCCGCTGCGAAGAAGAAGAAGGTGGTGAGGAAGCGGCGGGCCGTGTCGGTCGACACTGTCTTCACCAGCCGCGTCACGATCGAAGAGTACACGGTGCTGCCTGAGCGGCCCTCACTGTACTTGCAGCAGCCGCCGATGATGACGTCAACAACAACGACGACCCCCAGCAGCAGCAGCACCAGCACCACCAGCGATGGAAAGGAAGAGTCGCTGATCGTCGAGGCGTTCACAGCCGAGTCCCCGCTGGACGCGGCCGACGCGCTGGTAGCGTCCTCCGCCGAGCCTGCGGCCGTTGACAGCACAAACGAGCCGGGCAAGCCGGACGAGCCGGCTCGAGCCGTGCTGGCACAGGTGAAGGCGGAGGATGAGGCTATTGAGCCAACGTCCAAGCCAAAGAAGAAGAAGACGAAGAAAGCGCCGCAGCCGCGTCAACACGCGACGTCGATCGAGGTGGCGGCGACGGCGACGGCGGCGATTGCGCCGCAGAAGCCGCCACTTCGGCGCCGCGCGACGTCGGTGGAGATGCCAGCGATCCCCGAGAAGCGGCAGCTGCGCCGACGCGCCACGTCGATCGAGATGGGCGCTTCAGCGCTGGCGCCGGCCGCTGCGGACAAGAAGCCGAAGCGGAAACCGGACGCGCGGCTCCGCGTCGAGTCGGTGGACGAGAACGCGGCGACTTGCAACAACGACAACGACGACAAGGCGGCGGTGACGCAGCTGCCTCGTGTGGCGACAGATCCGGAGCCAGAACTGGCGACGACGACGCCGGCGACAAAGACAGCAAGCAGCTCGATGGCCGCGCACGAGCCCGAGCCTGAGCCGGTGCTCGCGGTCAGCGTGTCGACCGTCCCGAACGCAGCCACGGCGCCGCTCTCGCCCGAGAAGGCGCGGCGGCGACGCAGCTCGCGGCGGTCGCGGCCCCGGCGGTCAACGGTGTCGAACTCGGAGCGGCCGTCGTCCTTGGACGAGTTCCGGCTCTTGGAGCCGGTGCTCGCGCGCGCGTCCGGGGGCGTCGCGAGAACGCTCGTGGACAAGAACCAGCACGTGTACGTGGCGGAGGCCGTGAAGGTGCGCGCGCTGCAGGAAGCGCTGTCGGCGATCGAAACGAAGGCAATCACGAACCCGGAGATCCGCATCATGGTGGACGAAGTGAACACCCGCGTGACGCGCATGCACGAGGCGCTGGCGGCCAACTGGACGTTTCTGGCGTCGCTCTCGGACGAGCTGCTCGCGGCCGAGGAGGCGGCGGCGGAGACGCGGCGGCGCGACGAGGCGGCGCGCGTGGCGGCCGACGCCGAGCGGCTGGCGGATGCGCGCGACGACGACGACGACGACGCGTTTGACGACGCCGAGCTGCTCGACACGGAGCTGCGGTACTCGGAGCTCGAGCCCGAGTTTGAGGACGACTGTTACGGCGATGTCGAGTACGATGATCACTACTACGCGTACCGTGCCATGTCGACGCCGTGTGTGTAGCGGCGCCACTATCATAAACACAACAATTAATTCCACACCATGTTCCAGGCGTGTGTGTAGTTGGTGTATTGTTTACTTGTTGAGGAACGCCATGAAAGACGAGTAGGCGCGCTCGAGGTCGAAGCTGAGCTGCCGCGCCTGGTCGTCGTCCAGCTCGTCGGACGCGCGCAGCCCGTTGAGCGTGCGCAGCCAGCCCTCGATCTTGGCGCGGCCGTCGAAGTCCGGCGGCAGCCCGCTTACCTGCGTGAGGCTCGCCATCATCTCGCTCACGAGCGGCTGGATCTCGTCCACGGCGCGGATGTTGAGCTTGAGCACGTCCATGACCGTGATGAAGCTCTGCACGGTCTGCGCCACGTTCACCGAGTCCGTCTTGCGGCTCGTCGTGTTGTGCACCACGGTCGCGGGCACGCCGATGCGCACGAGCCGCTCGAGCGCGCGCGGGCAGTCGAGCCGGTACTGCGCGAGGAAGGCCTCGATGTTTGGCAGGTGGCCGCCGAGGCGCAGCGCGTTCTCCGCTGTCTTGTACTGCGAGATGAGCTTCGTGCACGCTTCCGTGTACTGCGCACGCGCGGTGCGTCGTCGTCACACGAGGGGGCGTGAGCGTGTGGGAGCAGCGACGGCCCACGACCGACAGACGGGCGACTGCGGCGGGTACGAACCTCGTCCGGGGTGATCGCGTCGCGCACGTACGCCGCTTCGAGGTGCTCGGTCGTCTTGATGATCGCGAAGAGGTCCGAGAGGTCTTCGAACTTGCGCCGCTCCTTCGTGTCCTTCCAGAGCCGCACCTCCTGTCGATCGTTGGCGCACACTCGCGTGTTACTTTTGCTTGCGCGCTCTCTCAGTACCCAGGCGCGCAAGGCACACACACAGTCAGTACGAGCGCGCACCTGATCGGCGAGCGGCGCCGCCGGGGGCAGCTGGAACGCCTGGCGCCAGTCCATCGCGCGTTCCCGAGTGAGCGGTCGGCGTCAGTCGGCATCTGCAAAGCCCCACGTGCCTGTCAAACGTCCACCGCCCGCGCAAACGCACCGCATTCGGGCCGGACGCCGCGAAGCCGCCGTTCATACTGGCGACGCTGGATGCTTCCAGCCGTGCCGTTGTCTTCGTCGAGGAGTGAGTGAGCGAGTGCAGATTCTCCCTTGCACTCGCTTTTGTGACCCGTCAGTAAAAAAAATAATGAAGTTCTCCGGCTGTCGGTACTTCTGCACCTCGAACCTGCGTCGTTGTTCTGTGGAGAAAAAATGGTGTTACAATACTGTATCGCATCACCAACAGTGGCAACGCCAACGCCGCCAGCTCTCCAAAGTTCTTCATCCCACATCCATTGACTTGACTCACGCCTTACGTCGGTTGCTCCTGCTACTTACTTACGGTACTCCACTCACTGTCGCGTCACAACTACAATACTTCGATCGACTGCTCGGCGCTCACGACCTGTCGCGGCGACGGGGGCAGCGGCTCCCGGACTGGAGTGCTCGGCATGCTGGCGCTCCCGCTGGTGTCGATGCTGTCGTTTTTGCTTGCGCTGTGTTCGCCGACGATCCTCGGTCTGCCCGAACTCTCGAAGACCTTGCTGCTGCGCATGATACTCGGCTTGCTTGGGCTCTGCAAGATCTTCTTGCTGCGCATGATGGTTGATGATGCGCTCGGACTTTCGAAGGCCTTGCTGTTGCGCGTGATGCTTGGAGTGCCTGGGCTCTCAAAGATATTGCTCCTTCGGGGGATGTCTGGCGTCTTCGGGCTCTGAAAGACCTTGCTGCTGCGGGTGATGCGCGGGCTCTCGAAGATCTTGCTGCTACGCGTGATGCTTGGCGTCCCTGGACTCTCGAAGACCTTGCTGCTGCGCGTGATGCTTGGCGTGTGTGGACTCTGGAAGATCTTACTGCGCACGACGCTTGGCTTGTTCGGAGTCTGGAAGCTCTCGCTGGGCGTTGTGGTCGGCTTGCTTGGGCTCTGGAAGAAGCTCCGCGGTCGTGCGACACTCGCTTTGCTTGGGCTGCTGTGGAAGCTCGTGGTGCGCGCGAGCAGTGGCTTGCTTGGGCTCTGGAAGATCCTGTTCGCGCGGGCGATGGCAGCTTTGCTCGGCGTCCGGATAACGAGGACGCTCTCGCTGTGGGTGCTGGCCGAGTACTTGAAAAAACTGCTGCTCGAGTCGCACGCGTTGCTGTCAGCCCCGTTGTCGGCACTTCTCTCTCCCGACGTCCACCCCAGCAGCTCGGCGCGCTTCTTCGCCACGCGCTTTGCGTGGACCCGCTCCACGATCGCGTCCACGTCGCCCGCCTTGAGCGACGCGAACGGACTCGACCCCTGCTTCTTTTTCTTGAGCATCTCGAGCCGCTTCTTCGTTTCCTCTTCCCGCCGCACGCGCCGCTCCTCCGCCACGCGCTTGCGCTCGTTGTCGCGGTCCGCTGCCTGCAGCAGCTTGGCGAACGAGTGGAAGATCGAGAAAAACGAGTCCGGGCCGCACTCGGGGC
>SMMQ01003465.1:3432-28343 GCA_008271595.1 [Pythium] brassicae (nom. inval.) | reverse complement strand
TGGGGGGGGGGGGGGGGGGGGGTCAAGTGTGCGGTTCTGCTCTGCCTCACGCATGACCATCGCGACGGCTCTTACAAGCCACAGGTCGTCGTCGTCGTCGTCTTCTTCCAAAGCGCCGTGTTTGAGAAGAACTTTGGGCTGTCCAACTGGATTTCAACTGCGACCGAACACAACAAATTGACCACCGGGAACGAGCTGGACAGCGAACAATACGGTTCCTCACATCCACTTCGTTTTCATTCCACTTGGATTTTGAAAAAGTGTCGAACACGACCTTAATTTGTCGTCTATCTTCTCGTCACCAAAATAAGGTTGCCGATGCTGACCGAATGTTACCCTAAGAAAAAGGTTGTTCTGATGTCGCACGAAGGTTGCACGTATTACCTATCACCACAAAATAAGGTTACGCCAGCTCCATTCGTGCTCGAGGGTTCTGTCTGAGTTGTTGAACTCAGGGAGAACCTCTGGAAATTACAGTACCATTCCTATTTTAAAAATGCTCCTCCTCTTTTGAAAATTAAAACAAAATCACATCCACTTTTGCAAAAGCCCATTTGACACACCAACAATACAGTGCATCTTAAGTTCGCATTCTATAAAAATAGAATATCTCATTTTTATTCTTCGCAAGTTCGTGGCGTATTCGTGCTTTTGAATCGAATGATGCTTTTTACCAGAGATCTTGAGGCGAGTGACGTGGTGTCACTGACAGTTCAAGTTGAGACGACTTCAAAAACCAACATCAGTAACTTTTGAATCAAAAGCCAACGCTAACATATAGTACATGAACCAGTTGTGCTGGCGGAAAGTACAGTCCAGCCACAAGCTCGAGTGAAGATTTTGAAACTTCAGCAAGCCTTCGCACTCAAAAAGACGATCTTTTGGCACTAAGAAAAATACAGTCAATTTTTGCAAAGGCGAGACGTGTGTTGAAGAAACAAAGGGTGTGAATTGTCTTGCTTTTGGCAAGTCGGTCAAAAAGAACAGAAGAACGTACCAAGAATACGCAAAGAAGATAAGGTTAAATATTATTTCAAATATGGAACATAATCAGGGTTGTGTTCTTTTTTTTGCTCGAATCGTGCGAACTTTGAGCGTACTTTGCTTGAATATGGATGGGGACTGGAGTTCGATTCGCATTTACTCGAACAAAGGATGGCTGCTCACACAAAAATCAGCCACACTCGTGAGAGCCGACACACGAGCCAAGCAGTCCGCACACACGCACATTCGCGGACATCCGCGTCTGAGAGTGCCGAAGCCCAACGCGCGCGCTTTCGGAGCAGTAACAGAGCGGTGAGAGGGCGAGAGCGCAAGCGCAGCTGCCGCCGCGACGTCAAGTGAAACACATCCGTTTCTCCGGTTTCGAGAAGATCGAGGATCCCTGTCGGTTACAGCACAGCAGTTTCGACAGACGCACATACATGGACGAGATGATGATCGCGCGCGGGAATGGCGCCAACGTCGGCGCGCGCCTCGCGATGCGGCTGCCGACACACGGAAGCAGCGAGAACAGGCAGCACGGCAGCGGGAGCAGACAGCACTCCAGCGGTTCCAGCGACTCGGAGGACGACGCGCCGATCGCCGCGCACTTCTCCAAGTTTATGAAGACCGACAGAGCCTCGCGAGGGTCAGCGTACAACAGCGGTGGCGCTGGCGCACCCTCCGCCGACGGAATGCAAGTGTGTACCAGCAGCAGCACGAGCAGTGGAGTAGCACCGGTGCTCCGGAAGAGCGAGACAGCGTCGCCGCCGCCACCGCCATTCCAGGCGAAGGATAGCAGCAAGCGCCCCAAGCCCGACGCCCCAAAGTTCCTGTTGCTGCTCTACGAGATCCTGCAGACAGAGAACCCAAAGGTGATCCGGTGGTCCGACGACGGCCTCTCACTGCAGATCCTGGACCAGACGGTCGTGACGGACAGCATCCTGCCCAAGTACTTCAACCACACCAACTTCCACAGCTTCCAGCGCCAACTCAACTACTTTGGCTTCCGCAAGTGGACCAAGTCCAAGACGGATATTTGTACGTTCAGCCATCCGTACTTCCGCCAGAGCCAGCCGGAGCTGCTGCAGGTCATCAAGCGCAAGAAAGCGCCGCGGCGGCCGGCGACGGCGACGGCGACCGCGACCGCGACTGCGGCAGATAGAGCAGCACATGGACAGCCGGAGGGGGACGCTACAGCACCTACGACTCTTTCTCAGTCCCCGACGAACAAGAGGAAGCTGTCTGCTCACACGGCGGATGCAGAGCTCCACCACCCATCTCACAAGGTCGCATCTGGACTGACGCTGCAGCAGCACCGTGGCCTGAACGCCTCGACCGTTTCCATCCACCCGTCGCTGCACGGTGTCGTCATCACGCCGTTGAGCCAGCACCACCAGCACACTGCCGCGTTCGGCGCAGGGACTCCCATGCAGCGCGACTCCGGCGCGGGGCCGTACTTGCAGGCGTCGGCGCTTCTGAACAACGTTATCTCGCCGCTCGCTGCGAGCGAGGGCAACAAGAAGGCAAAGAAGATCGACAAGACGACGTACAAGCCCGAGTACCAGTCGCCAACCTGCCCGACCATGGCTTCGATGTGCGACCACACGGGGGCAGCGACGATGCAAGGCAGCAGCGGCACCAGCAGCTGCGCGCCTCAGCTCTCGTCGGTAGCAACGAACGCGTACAGTACCAGCCACTCGCTTCCAACGTTGGATATCGTGCGCAGCCGGATCATCCGGAGACAGAACGCGAGCAACCCTGGGCACGCGAGAGCCGACGACGACGAGCACCAGAAGCTACAGGCGCAGCTGTACGCGGGCAGTTACCTCGGGTACTCGTCGCCGCTGAGTGGACAGCACAGCGTGAGTGCGGCAGTCACAGCTGCTGCTATGGGGACGCAGCACACTCTGAACAGCAGCAGCAACAACAGCAGAGCGGAGCTGCGCGGGGAGGGCAAAGCCAACGTGGGTAGCCCAGCGCCGTTCCCGGGCTCCTTCAGCGACCCGGTGGACATTTTGCTGCGGATCAAGAAGTCGCGGGCAATGTCGTCAACAGAGGGGCAGCAACACTACGGCGACGGCGAGGGGCCGAGGTCGCCCGTCGGGGCCACTCCGAGAGGAGCAGCAGGCGTCAGCAACCACAACGAGAACCTCGCGTCGCTGCAGAGCTTCATCGTCAACAACACGCTGTACACGAATCGGCTCGAGTCGCAGCTCAAGATGGCCATGGAAGAGAACGACGCGCTCAAAGCCCTCGTCGACAAGAAGCACCGCGAGCTGGAGAAAGCGCAGAGCGAGGGCAAGCGGCTTCAGAACGAGAACGCGGTGCTGGTCGACGACCAGATCAAGCTCCTCGAGATCAACCGCGAGCTCGCCGCGAAGCTCTTTCGGCAATGACAGCCCGCGCACCCACACCCTTACGCAAGTCACCGTCGCCGAAGATCGTACACGCAGGAGCAGCACACACATCACACACACAAACGATCGCACCAGCCGCTGCTGTGATTCAACTACAGTGTCTGGAGAACTGGAGAATCAATGAATAAGTACCACGGCTCCTTTTCTCTATGTCGGTCACTTCGTCAATTCGTCAGTCAGTGTTGGCACCGGCCGGGGAAGCGCGGCAGCGGGATCACGTCGCGGATGTTGTCCATGCCCGTGGCGAAAAGCACGAGGCGCTCGAAGCCGAGCCCCCATCCCGCGTGCGGCACGGTGCCGAAGCGGCGCAGGTCCAGGTACCAGTCGAGGTCACCGCCCTTCGCTCCGCTACCGTTGGCGTCCGCGTCCACCGGAGCAATAAGACCGAGCGCACGCATCTTTTGCTCGAGGAGCTCGAAGCGCTCCTCGCGCACGCTGCCGCCGACCAGCTCGCCGATCTTGGGCACGAGAAGATCCATGCCGGCCACGGTCTCCCGGCCGTGGTTGTCCGGCGCGTTCTTGCGCATGTAGAACGCCTTGATCCCGGCCGGGTAGTCCGTCACGAACACGGGCCCGTCGACGTACGTCTCCGCCAGGTAGCGCTCGTGCTCGGTCTGCAAGTCCATCCCCCACTCCGGGTTCTTCTCGAACGCCACGCCCGCCTTCTGCAGGATCGCGATCGCCTCCGTGTACGTGATGCGCGCAAAGTCGCGGTCGCTGAGATGCTGCAGCCGCTCCGAGACCTGCTTGTCGTACGACTTGGTGAAGAACTCGAGGTCGTCCGGGCACGTCTGCAGCGCCTGCTGGACGGCACGCTGCACGGCCCCCTGGGCCGACTCGATGCACTCGTCGAGCCCCGCGAACGCCATCTCGGGCTCCACCATCCAAAACTCGGCCAGGTGGCGCGTCGTGTTGCTGTTCTCGGCGCGGAACGTCGGCCCGAACGTGTACACCTTGCTCATCGCGCACGCGTACATCTCGGCGTGGAGCTGGCCTGACACCGTGAGGTACGTCGGCGTGCCAAAGAACTCGCTCTTCTCGTCTACACTTACAGTAATGCGCCACCACCACCACCACAACGACGCGGGCCACGACTGTCAGTGCGCCGCATGCACGCTCGCCGCCCTCGGACTCGGACTGCCAACCGCACGAGACGCACCGTTCTTCGCGAGGCGAAACTGCTCGCCCGCGCCTTCGCAGTCGTTCGACGTCAGGATCGGACTGTGGAGCTGCAGAAAGCCGTTCTCCTGGAAGTACACGTGCAGCCCTTGGCTGGAAACATCGCCACCACCCACACTCGTGGTCAGTCCTGTTGGCGCCACCCTCGCCGCACACCCACAGCGCCGCCCCAACTCAACGCACCTGAGCGCATTGCGGACGCGCATGACGGCGCCGAACGTGTTCGTGCGCGCGCGCAGATGCAGGTGCTCGCGCAGGAACTCGAGCGAGTGGTACTTCTTCTGCAGCGGGTACGCCTGCGCGTCGCAGCCGCCGAGTACCTCGAGCGACTCTGGCTGCAGCTCTACGCGGCGCGGATGAGCGGCAGCGCCGGGCAACTCGCGCAGCACGCCCTCCGCGAACACGCTGGCGCCGACTGCGACGCCCGCCAGCTTGCTCTCATCGTCCGCGGGCAGTGTGAGCTGGAGCTCCGCGAGGCACGAGCCATCGCTCACGTTCACGAAGCTGACTGCTTTGTGACGCCGCACAGACTTAACCCAGCCGCCCACAGCTACTTGCGCGCCGTCCGGCAGCTTTCGCGCCTCGTTGATCGGTGAACGTGCGAACCGCCGCGGCGTCGAGGCGAGCGTGCGCCGCTGCGCTGCCGCAACTTGGCGCGTCAGCAATTGTTGTGGCAGCATCCTCCAATTCGCAAGTCAAAATTGCTTGTCCACAGAAGCCATTCTGACAAATCAATAGTGCTATAAGCTAGGGAAGTTGAGTTTCCATTCAAGCTCTCGCTGTTGCAAGTCAATGGTGCTTCGACTTGGCTCTCGCGTTGCTAATGGTGCATGGTGACGCCCTGGCGCACACGTTTCCCACCCCCGCCACCGCTCGAGTGAGCAATCGTTCGCGCAGCACCTGGCGAACTGCAGGCGTTGCACCAAACAAGCGGCGCTGACCACGCAGAAACTGGTGTGGTACCCTCCAATCACGCGCGCCGTCCAAACACCTCATGGATGGGATCGCGACCTGGCACCAGGTCAGCTCCGCTGCTATCGCGTCCCAATTGGGTTGCTGGTTACTCGACTGCGAAGCATGCAAGGTGACTGTGTTGAGAGGACTGGAGCGCGTGTTGATTGCTATGTGAGCAGCGTTGGTAGATGATGTGCCGCGGCATTCGAAGTCATGCGACGAGTACGTGGCTGGGGTACTTCTGGGACCTAGGCGGTCGGTCCAGCGTTCGGCAGTTGATGCTCCTTTAGAGTCGAGTGGCTGGTTGCTCATAGCTTTCATTTCTCCCTCCCCTCCCCCCCCCTCACACGCTTGGCCCAGTCTGTTGCCTGTCGTCCTTCCACTCTGCTGCTGTGAGTCGGATCGATCGCGAAGCTGCGAGTGCGGCCTCACTTTTCCTTTTCCACTCACTCGGGCACGTAGACTCCCTTCTCGTATCCAAGATGGCGCCAGCGACTCCGCTCAAGAAGGTGACGTTCCTGCTCAACTGGTACGCGAATCCGTACCACACGCCGATCTTCGTCGCCAAGAGCAAGGGCTTTTACGAGGAGGAAGGCATCGACCTCGCGCTCCTGGAGACTACGAATCCGAGCGATGTCACCGAGATCGTCGGATCCGGGGCGATCAACATGGGGCTCAAGGCGATGATCCACATCCTCGCTGCAAAGGAGCGCGGGATCGACCTGACGTCGTTTGGCACGCTCTTGGATGAGCCACCAACCGGTACGCGCTGGGTGGATGCCCAGCAGATAAACTTGTCGGCGCCGTCAGCACGTATCGACACTCTTGTGTGCCGCTACTTGTGCTCCTGCTACAGGACTCATCTTTAAGGAGAGCAGCGGCATCAGGGAGTTCAAGGACATTGTCGGGAAGCGCGTGGGCTACATCGGACACTTTGGCAAAGTCATGATCGACGACCTGGCACGCCAGGCAGGCATCGACCCGGCCAGCTACACCACCATGCGCGTCGGCATGAACGTCGTGGACGCGATTCTGCGCGGCGACATTGACACGGGCATCGGCTTCACCAACTTCCAGCGCATCGAGCTCGAGCAGCTCTCAGGGGAGAAGGTGGGCATGCTGCGCATCGACGAGCTCGACGGCCTCGGCTGCTGCTGCTTTTGCTCGGTCATGTTCGTCGCGAGCGACAAGTACTTTGCCGAGAACAAGGACGTCGTCGCGGGCTTTCTGCGCGCCACGCGCCGCGGAATGGACCTCACGATCGAGCACCCGGACGTCGCGTGGGAGATCATGTGCCGCAGCAACCCGCGGCTCCGCACCAGTGCGTTCGTTGCGTCGAGGGCTGGTTGGGAGGCTTGTGCTTGTGTTGTTCAAACTGACGCACGCCTGCGTACAACCCACAGAGACGTACGACCTCATCTTCGACCGTACGCTGCCGTACTTCTCCCGCACGCTACTGAACGAGAAGCGTGACTGGGAGAAGGTGGGCAAGTTCTGCAAGTACCTGAATGTGCTCGACAAGGATGTTGACCAGCACTCGGTGTACACGAACGAGTTTGTTCCTGCGATGGGCAAACCTGCGCACGCGCCACTCACGAATGGCGGCGTGCTCCAGTGATATCTCAGAATCGCGAACTGGTGCCGCTGCGTGAGATATATGTATCCGGAGCTTCGACTTGCGGAGTGCGTCGTTGTTGAAACAAGGCTACTGTAGTTGGAGAAGGAGCGTACTGTTGTCGGAGGCCTCAAACATGACAGTTCTTCACCTCGAGTTGTTCGCCTTCTAGCTATTCGCATTCACGCACGCACCTGTCTTTCAGTGCACACACCAGCAGCAGGAACAGCAAGCCCATGGAGTCGGTGTTCGTCTTCACGACAAGAGCGAGTGAGAGAAATAAATGACTTGATTTTTTCAACTGAAAACCTGACTTGCAGTCTCCAACGGGTCTTGGGACCATTTCGACTCACGTCAGTGAGTGAGCAGGACAGGCAGGCGGGACAAGACGACTGCGATCTCGCCAATGGCCACGAACTGTCCGTACGGGCTGCGCGCGCTCGCGACCGTCGTGTTCGATATCGACGCCGGCCAAAGGCTCGACGCACTGCATCCGCCAGACTGCGGACTCAGCGCCGCGGCACAGGCGAGTCTCGCTCACCTCGCGCTGCCGCACAGTACGAGCCAGGACGAGGGCGACACGCAGTTCGCCGTGCGCTTCCACGAGTCTACCGAGCCGTACGCACAGGCGCTGGCCTTGCTTGTCGGAGCGGTTCTCTGGGCTCACGCAGCTCTGTATGGTCGTGAACGGATGCAATGCGCAGGAGCTCCACGTTCCTCTACGGCTTCGTGCTCTTCCGCCAGCAGCGCGACGAGAGTCGCAGCCGCGGGTACTTCCAGAAGGCGCTCGTGCTCGTGAGTGAGCGCCCGTACGTGGACCTGTACGACCGCGTGCTGCGCGTCGCAGGGCCGCTCTTCTTCTCGGTCGGCGCGCAAGTGCTGCGTGCAGTGTACGACGGGATCCACAGCTGGTGCGTGCGCAGTGAGAGCCCTTACAGTTGCGCTGCGAGTGCGTCGGGACTGCGCTGATGAGCCTCTGTGTTCGCTCACGCGTGCGCAAGAGCAGGCCGGCGCCGACGTTTGGCGTCCCCACAGTGCTCCCGCTCGCAGGCACATTCGTCACGTGCATCATCCCACAGCTGATCGACTATGGCGACTTGGACGCTGCGTTCGACGCGGAGCCGTTGCCGTCGCCGCCATCGTCCGACCACTTTATCGTCGAAAGCGACGAGCAATCGCTCTCGGACGACCCTGCGTCAGAGGAGGACGAGGACGATTCGAGTGGTGAGGGAAAGCCGCAACGGAGCGCAGCTGAGAGTACCCGAGCGGGCGAAAGCAACGGTGCTCATGCAGACGCAGGTGGCGCAGCGCATGCGCCGTCACCGTCGTTTGGAGATTTGCTGATCTCCAGACGGGCGCACCAAGTGAGCGCCTTCGAGGTACGCGCACCTTGTTAGACAGAGATCACAGCGAGTTGGTCGGCAGGTTCGGTTCACACTGCTCTGTTGCTTCTGCTCTGGTTGCTTAGAGCGTCGGTCTGTACTCGAGCTTCGTTGGACTCGAGAGCAGTCTCTGGCTGCTCTGGCAGCTCGCGATCACGGGCGAGAGCCTCGTGGTTCTGTCGCCACACGCGCGGACGTGCAGTCAAGCGACGCTCGCCTTCACCAGGTGCGCAGCAGCAGCTGCCTTGGGCAGTGTGCGCCACAGCGAGGAGGTGGGCTTCAGCTAGTGCGGACTCACGGTCGTCGACGCTCTTGCAGCCTCATCGCCCCGCTTCAGTTCCAGGGCGACTATCGACCGTACTACACACTCTACGAGTCGGACTTCGATGTGAGACGCTGCATCCAGGCATGCTGATCTGATCTTTCAGCTGGGTGACTCGCTCACGGAGCGTGCACTGCTGATATCTGGCCGCAGGAGCTCGTGCGTCGCCAGAACCGCAGCGTTAGTCGCCCGAGTGAAATGACAGTGATCGGGACGACGAACCCGTTCTTTTTGAAGGTACGTGCAGGCACGCGCTAGTGAAGGGGGAGGGGGGTCCGCATGTGTCTCTGACCGCAGACCACCTGGGATCCTGGGTCACTCACTCCTCATTTGCTTGCTCCCTCACAGTCTTTGAATCGATGGCCGAACGCGCTCGTGTTCCCGTTTGTTGAGGCCACCCAAGCGAAAGAGTCTTCGCCAGGTTCGTTCGTTGTAGCACATGATACACACACGGTGGAGGGCTGGCAGATGCCTGCGGAGCTGACGGTCGCTCGCTTGACAGGACCACCAGCAGGTGCAGCGTCGGCTGTGACAGCCACAACGTCGAGCGACAGCGAGAACCGAGAGTGCGTCTCGCTGCGAATAAAGAAGAAGGTGGACCTCGACGTGTTCGAGCCGAGCGCCCGCGCACGGGTACGCAGATGCGTGCTTGCGCCTCGGAGCGCTCGTCCGGGTGTTGCTGTTGCGTGTGGCTGAAGGCTCGTCGTTGCTGCTACTGTAGATCCTGCGGCGCTGCTCGGCGTTTGTGGTTCCGGACGCCACCGTTCTCCGGCAGCTCGTGTGTCAACAGGAAGTGTACCTCACGCAGACTGCGAGCGTGCTGGAGGATCCGCACACGGCGATCAACAACGCCATCTTGCGAAAGGTTGAGTTGCGGCGAGCGCTCGCAAGGAGTCTTGGCACTTGTGTGGAGACCGAACTGACCGAGTCGCTGGCGCCGTCATTCTTTGTGTCGTTGCTACTCCACCAGCACTTCCGGAAGCTCACGAAGCGGTTCTTGGAGCCGTTCGAGCAGTACTTTGGCATCTGGAAGGCAAACGGCGTGCGTCCGAACTTGTACATGAGCGCCGCGGACTTTATGAAGCCGTTCGAGCTGCAGGTGCGTCGCGTAGTCGATCCCCAGGTCACTAGCTGCTCCTTGTGGAAAGGCTGACTGGGCAGCGTCCGACTTGCGCACACCGCAGAGCTTTCTCGCGAGCGTCAATCCCCGCAAGCTCCCGCGGCAGATTCGGGCGTCGAAGTGGAAGGCGCTCTACACGGGGTTCGTCCAGTCGCCTCACTTCGAGCCGTGGTTCACGTACCGCCGTGCGCGCTGTGTGCGGCACTTTGCCACGACGATGCGGTCGGTGCGCGCAGGCATCTCTGCGAGTATGCTGCTGCGCTCTGCGTGCGGCAAGGAGTTGTCGCGCGAGCAGTGCAAGCAGCTGCAAGTGGAGATCGAGTCTGCGCTGGCGATGGAGCGGATGCGTGAACCCGTGGACGAGGAGCAGATGCGCGTGATTGAGGGCCACCTGAAGGCCGTGCGCAAGCGCCTCAAGCCGAAGAAAGCGCGCAAGTCCAAGTAGCTCGAACGTGTTCGTGTGCGCTGCAACGTAACATGCAACTGTGCAAGTGAAGTTCGTTTGGCGGTTGATGAAGCGTCATGTTACAAGGACCACTATTCAGAGCACATCACATCGAATTCTGAACTTTTGGGGAGGAGCTGTCAAGTTGTACCGTTACAAGTGGCACAAACGTTAAAAAATGCAGTGATTTTTATAACAGCACTTCAAATGCAGCCCTCACTGTTACAGCAGCCACGCGCATTAACAAGTGTCGGGGTCGTATCGCCACCACCATCACATGCGCCAGCTTTCCTCACGCCCTGCTCCAGTCAGTACCAGAATGCCAGCCCACAATCAACGCCTCTGCAGATCGAGAGCTTGAGGACGACGGCGAAAAAAAAACAGAATTCGACGTTCGGTTTCCTCGAACCCGAGCCTTAATCGATCATTGCACTGCCACATGTAATACCTTTCGCAACCGGCACGAAACACGAGTGCATTCTAATACAAAATGTGAATCTCCAAACCTTCTTCCTTCTAATCCCTTTCGAATTCGACGCTGCTCCTGCGACCATACATTGTCCAAGTATCGCGGTTTGTGGCTCGCCACCCACCATTGCCCCCTCGCCACCCTTATTCGCCGCATTCGGCCACTTTCCTGGCTGACACGAGCTCGACGCGAACGACGACCACTCGCTGCGCAGCATGGCGGACGAGTGCACGCAAGCCGCCGCGACCGAGAGCGAGAGCGCCACCCAAATGCCGCCACCTCCGCCCACCGCGCGCGAGCACGAGATCGAAGAGGTGATGCAGTTCCTGCGCTACAGCGTGAAGGAGAGCTCGACGTTCGACGGCATGATCCTCTTCCAGTTCAAGGACGACGCCGGCGAGCCCGCGTTCTCGTACGCTGTTGAGGTGGCCAAAGACCGACGTACGTCCGCGATTGGCGCCGTAACGTACCATCATGAGACGCCACTGACAAAGCCCCCTTTTCTAATGTTCCCCCTTCATCTGCAGGCGTGACGACGCACAAGAACGCGAATACGCGCGACATGCGCGCGACGTGCGAAGTGACTATTTCGGTGGATGACTTTCTGTGGATCTACTCGGGCAAGGCGTCGAACACGGACATCGTCAAGCTCTTCTACGCGGGGCGGCTGCTGATCTCCGGCTACGCGTTCCGCAAGGTGTCAGCGTTCGCGCAGAGCTTCGACTTCTCGTCCGACAAGTGGCGCAGCTTCTACGCGTGGCGCGACGAGCTGGAGGCGCGTGCGCGCTCGCCGACCGCGCTCGAGGAGGCGCGCAACGTCGGCTCCCCGTCGCGGGACTTTTGGTTCGCGCACTGCCGCTCCGTGCTCGACCGGTACAACGTGCCCAAGCTGCAGCAGCTGCACTGGGAGGCGTCACTGGCGAACGTATTCGGTGAAGAGTACGTGCTCGGCAGCGTGTGCCGCGCACTCCAGAAGACGCCGGCGCCCGCGAGCAGCTTGCACAGCGCGGTGGCGAACGTACTCGGCGCGAGCGCGGCGGTGGCGAAGCAGCACGACAGCGCCTCGCGGCTCGTGGCGTCGCCGGACCTGCACCCGCACCCGCACCCGCACGTGGACGTCCACCGCGAGCTGGCGCACTTTTTCCACCCGTGCACGAAGCAGACCGCGCCGTTCTCCTTTCGCAAGCAGCCCCGGGCCGACTTCTTTGCGTTCTTCGACGAGGCGTACGTGACGGCGGTGAAGGACACGGCGAAGCAGCGGTTCGTGCAGCAGCGCCGCGTGAAGAACCGCGTGGACCTCGCGGACGCAAGTATGGCGCAGCTCGACCGGCTCGTGCAGGCGATCGGCCGCGGCGGCCACTGCAACCGCACGAACAACACCAAGTCGAAGCACATCTCGGCGCCGGAGCTGCTCCTGCGCGAGTTCAACGGCAACGCGAACGGCGTGATGGACCTGCTGCGCGAGAAGGCGCTCGGCCGCCAGGCGCTCGATAAGATCCCGCCGCCAAACGTGGACTGGCTGTTCGGCGGCCGCGTGGCGGGGAACGTGCTGCGTGTCGACGACAGCCGAGCGACGGCAGTGGCAGCGGCGGACGCTTCGTCCCTCCAGCAGCACGCGACGGGCAGCGCCGCCAGCGCTAGCGGCAGCGTTGCGACGCAGTCGGTGGTGGAGGTGAACCGCACGGGTGTGCAGCGCCGGCGCTCGCGCCGCGACTTCGTGGTGCCCAAGCAACGGCTGAAGGCCAAGCTCGCGTCTCTCTCGCGCGACCTCGCGCAGCAGAACAGCTCGGTGATCGGGAGCGTCGAGGAGCATTGGGCGTTCTCGGACTATCTGTGAGCACGAGCGAGTGAGCGCTCGCTCCCCCTAGAAACCCTTTCCATATTTAACACGCGCGCTCGCCTGTGCACACACACACACAAGTCGTTTTCGTCCATGTTCGTGACCACTCGCCCACTCCACGTCAGCTGAGCTGCTCAAATGCAGCGCGCAGCACTGGGACGCCGCCCATTGCGAGCCCGACGCGGACGAGCGTGTATGTGGGGCAAACACTGCTGATCATTGCAGATGCTGTCCCAAGCAGGAGGCGCTTCAGGTTGCCGTCGAGGTGTTGGCAGCGCGCGGCGAGCAGCACGCGTGCGGATGCTGGTGAGGAGGGCGACATATTGTGCATCTGTTCAATCACTTTTGCAACCGACGGTATCACACCTCCAACCCGGGACAGCGTCCCGAATCCAGTGGATTTGACTGGCGCAAAACTCGACAGCGCTTCGAGTCACTCACGCACCCGCCACTCGCAAGCTCGCCACTTCCGACTCGCAGCCATGGCCGCGGCGCTCGACGACCACTCGCCTGACGAGATTTTCTGCAGCAGCGAAGTCTTCGACATTGACTTCCACCCAGCGGCCGACATCGTGGCGCTCGGCACCATCTCGGGCGTCGTCCAAGTGTGCGTGCTGCTTGCTTAGTCTCGCAATTGCGGTTGTGTGGACATGGATGGGTTCGCTTTCGGCGTCCCGACGTCCTGGCGTTCGAAACCCACAAACTGCTACTTTGCTTACTGTGCGCGATTCCGCTACGATGGCTGGTGCTGCTTGACAGATACAAGTACTCGGAGGAGGCGAACACACAGGTGCTAGAGCTCAAGCACCACCTCGACGCGGTGCGCGGTGTGATCTTCGCTCCGGACGGACAGAGTACGTGCGCGTCTGGATTGTGGTGCTTCGCTACCCAGTGCGGGAGCAGATAGAGATCGAGAAGAGGAGGATTGCTCACTCGCCTTGCGATGCGAGCAGCGCTGTACACTGCGTCGGCGGACAAGTCCATTCGCGCGTTCGACACGCTGGGCAACGTATCATGGGCTGAGCTGCGGGCACACGAGTGCGTTTCGCGTTCTCTCACTGAAGCGCTGCTTGCGCAATGAAGTAGCGTGCGAGGCGCTCTTCTCTGGGAACGACCAACTGATTCTCTGGCTGCTGTCCGTGCGCCGCCACCACTGCAGCCATCCCGTGAACCAGCTGCACCAGCTCTCGCAGCACGTCTTCTCGAGCGGAGACGACATGGGCTGCGTGAAGATCTGGGACACGCGCCAGCACCGGTGCCTCGCAGAGTTCAAGGAGCACACAGTGCGTCGAATTTCGTGTGTTCTGTGTATTGTTATGGTGCACTGAGTGGGTGTTCGTGTCGTCCAAGTCCGACCGAGTATACTCATCACACTGGCGTGATTCTTTATCTCTCTGTGCATACGACAGGACTTCATCTCGGGCTTCGCCACTAATCCGGCGCAAGACCACCTGCTCGCCACGAGCGGCGACGGCCGCCTCTCGGTCTACGACCTGCGCAAGAACGTGCTCGCAGGCAAGAGCGACGAACTGGACGACGAGCTGCTCTCGGTCGCGGTCATAAAGAACGGCAAGAAGGTCGTGTGCGGCTCACAGGACGGCGTGCTTGTTGTCTTCAGCTGGGGCACGTGGGGCGACATGTCGGACCGGTTCCCCGGCCACCCGGACTCGGTCGACGCGATGCTCAAGATCGACGAGGACACGATCCTCACGGGCTCAAGCGACGGCATCATCCGCGTCGTGCAGCTGCACCCGAACAAATTGCTGGGACTCATCGGTGACCACGAAGACTTCCCGGTCGAGGTGCTGAAGTTCTCGCACGACAAGAAGCTTGTCGGCAGCGTCTCGCACACCAACAAGGTCCACTTCTGGGACGTCGGGTACCTCTTCGACGACGACGACGACGGCGATGACGACGAGGAAGAGCTCGCGGACGACGATGAGAACCTGGAAACGAAGCCTCCGGCGCCGACCGAAGACGCCGACATGCAGGACGCGGGCAGCGACGACTCGGACAGCGACGACGACGCTGGCGCGAGCACGGGCGGGCGGCGCGTGCTGCCGACAGCGCGCGAGACGTTCTTCTCGGATTTGTAGTAACACGAAGCAATGTCCGTTTCGTTCCTTTCATTCCGCGATCGACACTTGCACCCCAGCAAGCCACGCTTCATCTCCCACTCTTTGCACTGGACTTACCAGCGTCGATGTCCTCCTCGTGGCTGCAGCCGCTGGCGTCTCCCCAAGCCGCCCAGTCAAAGCTGCACCGGCTCGGATCCGCAAAGTACAACAAGAGCTCGCGCGCGCTCGGCCGCTTATCCGGGTCGTGGTGGAGACACGCGCGCGCGATCATGCGGACGAACGCCGGGCACGCGGGGGTCAGCGCCGGCTTGATCTCGTCGTTCACAACCATGCGCGCGATGCGGATCGCCTGAACCTGTCGCCCGGTCGAGTCCTTCTCGCCCGCGTACGGCAGCTTGCACGTGTCGATCTCGGTCAGCACGACGCCGAGCGAGTACAAGTCCGCTTTCTCCGTGTAGCTCTGCGCTCGGATGACCTCGGGCGCGCTCCAGAGGATCGTGCCGGCCGGGTCGGTCGTCGCAAAGTCCGCGCGCAGGTTGGCCACCGCGCACGCCGCGCCAAAGTCGCACAGCTGCGGCTCGCACGTGGCGTCATCCACGAGGATGTTGCGCGACTTGATGTCGCGGTGCATTACGGGCCGCTCGAGTCCGTGCAGGTACGCGAGCGCCTGGACGACCCCGAGCGCGATGCGGCGCTTCTCCGCGGCCCACGTCCAGTCTTTGCCGCGGCGCCGCAGAACGCCCAGTAGATCGCCGCCGGCCGTAAGCTCCAGGACCATCACGAGGTTCTGAAACGACGTCCACGCGACGCCGAGCACGCGCACAATGTTGGGGTGCGCCAGCGCGACGTGCAGCCGGATCTCGAGCGCGAGCGTTTCGATCTCCCTCGGGTCGTTCATGCGCACGCGCAGCACTTGCTTGAGCGCGACGCGGCCGCTGCAGCCGTGCAGCCGCCCGGCGTAGATCTCCCCCGAGGCGCCCTGCCCGATGAGCTCCTGGAACGCCAGGTCGACCATCGGGACCCGCTTCGCGAGCACGAGCGGGTCGCACTGGAACGCCATCATGACCTCCGAGGAGCCGATCAGGTCCGAGTACGACGCCGACTTGGCAAGGCCGTTGTGGTTGAGGTAGCCGCGTCGGCTGCTGCTGTCGCCCAGAGGCTGCAGCTGCGGCTGCTGCATCGGCTGGACGTTCAGCACTGGCGCGAACGCGAGTGCAGCGGCGGATTGCGCCAATAAGCGGTCGGCGCTGTCCTCCGAGAGCTTCCGGTCGTAGAGAGCGGCGGCGACGCGCTGCTTTCTCCTCTGCACCTGCACGTGCGACGTGAGGCAGAGCGCGATCGCGACCACGCTCAGCGCGGCGGCGGCGACCCAGACCCCCAACGGCAGACTGCCCAGGCCGCCTCTGTCCTGGGGTATCGAGCTGCTCGACACGATTCGACGCTGAAGGTCTGCGAGCAGCGGGTCGACGTGCCCGCTCGGCTTCGGCACGCACCACTTCGCCCCCGCCTCAAACGTGGTGCACGGGACGCTGAGGCGCAAACGCGCCGGACAGCTCAGCGGGGCTGCAGAGGCGCTCTGGCTGCCGTCGCTGCCCAACTGAATCGAAAACGAGCGCGCCGAGTTACGGAAGACACGCGGCCGCGGCACGTCCGTGTTGTTGGCTTCCTGCGACCATAGCGGCGCGGCTGTCGGCTCCAGCGTTGCGTCCAGCACTGCGCAGCGTGCGATCTGCGCTATCGCAGTGTCGGGGCAAGCAGCGGCGCTCGCGTCGGCGCGCCACACGTCAGTCTCTGCGTCTGGTAGTTGCTGCTGTCCGCGACAGCGGTGCGTGACACAGCCGAGCTGCTCAAACGCGGCGCGCGGCAGTGGGATGTCGTCCATCGCGAGCCCGCAGCGCACGAACACGCGCGCGAGCTGAGCGCCGCTGACCACGAAGCCGCTGTCCCAGAGCAGCAGACGCTGCAGGTTGCCGTCGAGCTGCGGCCAGCGCAGCGAGTGCGCGTCCAGCAGCGCTCGCACGTCGGGCGGCGGCGCGTTGTCTACCAGAGCGAGCGGCGGGTCCAGCACCCCGGCAGCCAGCACACGCGCGAGCCGCGCCGAGAGCGGGAGGTCGGTGAATGACGGAGAACCGGTATACATGCTGGGCTCAAGCGTGCCTTCCTAGTGAGGGCATCGAAAGAGCACGTCCAGCGCGCCGAGTTCGCATGCGTGGACTCTTTCCATGCGCGTCGAAAGAAAGTGGCTCGGGGGGTTATGTCATAAATAACCCTGGAGAATGCGCTCGCGCGGCACTTCTCGCAATAGTGCGATAAACGAGGCAGCGGCAGACGCGAAACCCATCCCTCGCAGTGGGAAAGCTCCCTCTCCACACTCTTTCGCAATGTATGGTTTCATCGAGTACGAGTCCTGCGCTTTTTGCCAGCTGGCTTCTAGCCAATTCACCTAAGTGCGAAGTTTCTTCACTGGCGTCGTCGTGCGTGTGTGTTGGTGCTCTTTTAGCTTGCTGTCTCCCCCTCACTCCAACAGCCAGCGCTCCGGCACAATCGCACAGCAGCAGGCGGCGGCGCGGTCCGTGCTGGTGCCTTCGCTGCCTTCTCTCTCTCTCTCTCGACTCTCTTGCCTTCCACTCCCACTCCCACCCCATTCGGCTGCGTGCGCGTGTGTGCGGAAGCGAGAGCGAACGCCGCCGACGATCGACCACCCGCCCCGCCCCGACCACGAGCCCGCAGTGTTTGGACCGTAGGGCGTCGGCCGCCGCGCGCGCGAGACCGAGTGAGTCATGAAGAAGATCTCGCGCAAAAACTTTTCGGGGCTGAGCCACCTGGCCTCAAAGGCGGGGCTCGGCGGCAGCAGCAGCAGCAGCGCCTCGTCCGCGGCGCCGTCGACGCCGTACTCGTCGTCATCCGCTCAGCAGCAGCAGCAGCAGCAGCAGCAGCAGCAGCAGGCGCCGTCAAGCGGCCTGCTGCGCCGCGCGACGTGGGCCGACAAAGTGCGCGAGAAGCTGCCAGAGCTCGGCGAAAACGAGTACGAGGTGCCATGGGAGCGCGGCGTGCTCGGCGTGATCTTCCTCGAGTCCGAGAAAGGCGGCGTGCCGTACGTGTCGAAAGCCACCGAGTCGTGCATCTCGCCGCTTGTGCACGCTGGCGACGTGCTGCGTTACGTGAACGACGTGCGCTCGCAGGACCACTCGTTCTCCGAGTTCTTCAAGATCCTCGCGACCATGAAGAAGCCCGTGCTGCTACGCTTCGAGCGCCCAGCGTCCAGCACGACGTCGTCCGACGGCGAGGACAGCCCGTTGGAGCAGCGCTCGAGCTCCGCCGCGGGCCTCGACGACCGCGCGCACGCGGCCTCGACAGCCGACGCCGGGCTGAAGGTGCTGCGCTCCAACTCTGTGCCACAGACTGAGTCGCAGCCCAAGTCCCAGCGGAGCGCGTTCTGGCGCACAGTATCGACAAAAGAGCCCCCCGCACCAGCGCCGGCGCCGGTCACGGCCTCCAGCGAGCCGCGAAGCGCGCCGCCAGTGCGCGCACAGGGCGGCAGCGCGATGCATCAGGCGCCAGGCTCTTCGAGAGGTGCGTGCTGCTGCAGCTGCAGTGCTGGTGGGGGAGGATCGACACTCTTTGCAGACGTTGTTGCTGCTGGGGTTGTTGACTGGAGACTGACACCGGCGCTGGCTTATGCGTGTGCTGCAGGGAACGGGGAGCAGCTCAGCCACGGATTCGTCGACACGAAGCAGTTCGAGCTCTCTCCGCGCGAGCCCGCCACCGACTCGGACCAGTACGAGTACGAAGTGTACTGGGAGACAGGCTCTTTAGGCTTGTTCTTCGGTGAAGACCGCGCGACGAGCCTACCTGTTGTGACGCGGTCGACGCCGAACGCCAACTCAGTCGTCCAGCGCATGGTGGCGGTGAACGATACGCTCGTGTCGGCGAACCACGTCCAGTCGCGGGACTTCACGTTCGAAGCCTTCTTTGTGCGACTGCAGCAGATGAAGAAGCCCGTGCTGCTCGTGTTCCGGCGGAAGATCGACCGGACGTCGCCGGCTCCTGGAGCTGCGCGGCCGCGTGTTGCGTCCGTGACGGTGGACGCGGTCACGTCGCCTGGTGGGCATGGTGCGGGGTGGCGGCTACCGACGCCGCCACGGTTGATGCCGAGCGTCGGAGAGCCGGCGAACGGGCTGCGCACGCCACCCGAAAGCCCAGTGTGCGACCGGGGGTCGGTGCGCGAGAATCGCCGAGACGCTGCGTCAGCGCGGAGCCGCAAGACCGAGCTCGACATCGACACGAGCGGGTCGCCTCCTCCCCCGCGCTCTTCTTCGACTCCTGCGACTTCCGGTCCCAGCGCGAGCGCGAGTGAGCTGTCTGCGTCGCATCGCACTGTGCCATCGCCCCTCAACCTGGCTAAAGCTTCGGCCGCGATCGTCGCTCCCCGCTCGTCGCCGACTCTAACAGAAACAGCCCCCGCCGTGAGAGTATCGGATCCGACTGCAGGGCGACAAGCGGGGCCGCCACCATCTCTCGATCTTGCCGGCGCGTCGGCGGCGATTGTCGCCTCGCGTGCATCGATGCGAGCTCCGGTCGCCCCGGCAAGTGCGCCCGAGGTATCTCCTTCGCGGCAAGCAGCGGTAGCGTCATCGCTCAACCTCGCGAGCGCTTCAGCCGCAATCATGTCGACGCGCTCTGAGCCGCGCCGAAGCGGATCCGCATCGCTCGCCCCAGGGGTGTCGTGGGAGGAGGCTCCCGAGAGCGCTCAGGGCGTGCAGTCCGAGTCGCTGAAGCAAGCGAAGCGGAGCACCTCCGTTCCGTCGCCTCGAAGCAGCGCTCCTCCTGCAATCCTGCGGCAGTCGTCCTCGTCGTCGTCGACACCAGCGACACACATCTCACAGCCGCAGCACGCGCACTCGACACGGAGTCGCACGCCCTCGTCGGACGCGACATCGTGGCAGTCGGAGCCTGCGCCGGCGCTCGACGCAGCGCTGCGGTCGCCGCAGGGCACACCTCCGTCGTCACCATTGAAAGGCGACAGCGCGTTTGGCTCGGCGAGCGCGCCTCGAGAGCCCAGTTCGCAGCACTCGTCGAGTCCGAGAGGTGTCTCGGAGGCGTCGTCGCTGTCGTCGCCGAAGCTCCCAGACGCGGCCGAAGCGACTTCGTCGTTGGCTGTCGAGGCCGCCTTGGAGGCGGAGGAAGAGATGCACGTGATCTCGCCGACCGCGATCGAAGGACAAGTTCGCATGTCTGAGGAAGGGCTGTCGATGTGGGAGGAAGACGTCGTGGCGGCCAACGCGCCTGAACACGAGGCGCCAGTTGGGTTACGATCGTCGTGGGACGAGCCGCTCGAGATCGAAGGTGACGCGTTCGACGCGGAAGGGAAGGCGCTCGACGACGAGTTCGAGCTGTTGATGGCGAAGCTGCACGAGAGCGCGACAGCCGCAGCAACGGGCGTAAGCGCAGCACTGGACGATGCTGCGGTTGTGGAGATGGGCGTCGTCACGGATGTGGCGGTCGGCATCGCCGTTACAACCGCAAGCCAGCCGCCCGCTGGCGCGTCAGAGGAGGCTGAGATTGGGCTTGTGGCAGCAGCAGAGCCCGTTGCCTCGGACTCGGTCATTGTGGAGATCGTGTCGTTAGACACTCTGCCAGTGGCACTTGGCGAGGCTGCGAGCGAAGACGAAGAGGAAGCCGACGTTGACCGCAAATCGGCGTTGGAGACCGAACTGGAGAGCGACAGCGACGCGGGCCTGGCGGACGACGGCTCCGACTTGCTCGACACGATCGAGCAGGACATCATCGCGGACATTGACGGGAACGACCTGATGCCCCCGGCGCCCAAGCTCAAGAGCGCCAGCAGCAGTGGCGGCAGTGGCGGCTCGGTGTCGCCGTTCAAGGCGAACCGCTCGACGGTGCACGCGAACCTGGCCAAGTACAAGCGGCGGCCGAAGAACTCGCGCGCTGTGGCGAAGCTGCCGCGGCTCACGGAGGACACGGCGCTGACCGTGCCGCTCGTGGCGCCGAACGCCGTGAACACGACGGTGCAGGTGCGGGGGCGGGCGAAGCCGAAGCCGAGCATGCACGAGACCCCGGACAGCACGACGTACCTGGTCAAGTGGCGCGAGAGCCGCAGCATCGGGCTGCAGCTGAAGGAGGTGCGGCTCGCGAAGGGCGTGTTCCCGCTCGTGACGGATGTGTGCCAGGAGTCGTGCTGCGAGCAGCTCAAGCACGTGTGCGTGGGCGACGTGATCCTCGAGATCAACGGCCGCAACACGTCGCTCATGGGCGTGAAGAAGACCGTGGGCTTCCTCAAGACGTGCTCCAAGACGACGCTGCTCAAGCTGCGCCACGGCCCCGGGTACGTGCCACAGCGAGTGAGCGCGCACGTCTGAGGCGGGGGCTGCTGCCGGTGCAGAAGAAAAGCAGTTGGTAGTGAGTGAGTGGAGGAACGGACTGCGACGCGTGCAGACGTGCGTGTGCGGTCCCTGTCCCAGTCTTGTCGAAGTGCTCCAGCAAGACTGGTGGCGTGTGAAGTTCCAGTTCTCTGTGTGCGTCCGCCTTCCAGCGCTCGGCGATCCATCCATCCATCCATCCATCCATTCCATTCATCCCTTCCCCGTTCCTGTCGTGGTTCGGACGGAGGGGAGTAGTAGAGTAGTAGAAGACCGACACAGTCGAACGTGTGCCTCAAGTGTATTCGTTGGCGCGCTCTCTCTCTCTCTGGATGAGTGGATGGGTCGTGGGTGGGGTCTTTGTTCTTCCCGAGAGGCTCGGCCTTGGCGCTGTGTCTACATCACCACCGCTAACATGGGGGTCGATGGTGTGGGGGTGCCTGCTGATCTGCCTCAACCACGCTTCCAAGCTCTCTCTCTCTCTTTCTCTCCATCTGTCGCTCTTCCGTGTCCTCCTCGTCTTGCTCCTCTCAGCACGCGAGCTCAGCACTGCGCGCACTGCGTCGTCTCTAGTGCAGCGCCGCGAGGTTCTTCTTGATCTTGGCGATCGCCTTCGCCGGGTTGAGCCCCTTCGGGCACGTCCGCGTGCAGTTCATGATCGTGTGGCACTTGTAGAGCTTGAACGAGTCGTCAAGCGCGCGCAGCCGCTCCTCCGTCTTCGTGTCGCGCGAGTCCTCGATCCAGCGGAACGCCTGCATGAGCACCGCCGGCCCGAGGTACTTGTCCGGGTTCCACCAGTAGCTCGGGCACGACGTGCTGCAGCACGCGCAGAGGATGCACTCGTACATGCCGTCGAGCTTCTTGCGGTCCTCCTTCGACTGCAGGTGCTCCACGCCCGGCTGCAGCACCTCGTCCGACTGCAGCCACGGCTCGATCGACCGGTACTGGTCGTAAAAATTGTTCATGTCCGGCACGAGGTCGCGCACGACGAACATGTGCGGCAGCGGGTAGATCTTCGTCACATCCTTGTTCTTCTTGATCGGACTCAGGCACGCGAGCGTGTTGCCGCCGTCGATGTTCATCGCGCACGAGCCGCAGATGCCCTCCCGGCACGACCTGCACAGCGGTGAAGAGCCGGCACGCAGTCGTTGGTGAGCGTTGGTGTTCTGTTCGCACCCCCCACTCACCCACGGACACACTACACGCACCGCCGGAACGTCAGCGTCGGGTCCTGCTCGTTCTTGATTTTCAGCAGCGCGTCCAGCACCATCGGGCCGCAGCTGCAGATCGACCACAGAGAGAGAGAGTGGAGAGAGAGACTGTGTTAACAGGCGCCACCGACACATCGTCCACTCGCGCGCACTCGGTCGCAAGCTGCCGCATTGCACTCCTCACGTACTCGTCCAGGTCGATCGGGTACGTGCACTCGTACGGCTTGCCCTTCTTCTCCGGGTCCCAGCGGTAGATCTTGAAATACTTGATGTTCTGCTCTCGCACCACACACATACAGGCACACGCGCGTCAGGCGCCGCTCTCCTCGTAACCAAACCGCGAGTGATGAGCATCGAAAGCGCACCTTGGGCTTCGCAACCGAGAGCTTAAGGTCCGGCGCGGCCGACGTGAACGCGCGCACGGAGAGTGCGGCCACCGGCTGCTTGCGGAGCGCGCGGGCGAGAGCGAGCATCGCGACAGAGGGAGCGGCGGAGCGGAGACGCGTCGAGTCGACTTCGGAGCTTGGTCGCGCTTTGCGGAATGGGGGAGAATCGCATGGAAGACCACACAACGCGATTCGCACTTTAGCGGAGCGATCGACTTGCGTTTTACCCAGCAACCTTGAACCTCTTATAACAGGTATTCATAAATATGAAACATGTCAAGGGCTTTCGGACAGCTTTTTGCAAATAATAGTGTTCTGAACAGGAAAATGGAATTAAAGAGGTTTATATCAACATCTGCCAAAAGCTATAAATGCACAAATCAGCATAAACAGGCCACACAAAACTGAACAAAGGATTCCGGCGGTCTCGATCTCAACGATGCGTTTAAAAAATAGTTAAATACTCCGATCGGACCACCGCAAACGACATTTGCAAACCGATGACAACGAAGCGCTCGGTGACGCTCAAGCAGTTCTTGCTGCGCGTCCATCCTGACCACTTCCACCACCAGCCGCGCGTGCGTCCCGCGTGTATGCGTTTTAAACACACGCCTTTTTCCTCACGCATGTCGTCTCTCTTTCTCTCCTCAGGTGCATGACGAGAACCTCCGGTCCGTGCAGCTGCTCAACGCATTCCTCGATGGCAGCGGCGGCAGCAACGGCGCACGTCAAGTGCACTTCAGCTTGTACACAGCAGCAGCCAGCTCTTCAGACGCCCCAGAGGCGCTGCCACAGCTCCGGCGCTTCGCTCTCGCGCTCGGTGCAAGCGTCGAGACGCGCATGAGCGCCATCCTGCGCGAGTGCGGCGTGTTCGCAGGCAGCGAGCCGCCGATAGACGAGCCAGCAAAGCCGCAGCGCGACGCCCGTTTCAGCCGCAGACGGCAGCACGACCACCGCCGAGCGCGGGAGCGCAGCCGCGGCCGCAATGACGCGCAGCGCGAGGCGGACTTTGGCGCCAGCATGCATGACATGTACGAGTCGCTGCGCGCGCAGAGTCTGTCGCGGGCGCGCCACAAGAAGGCGATCCTCTCAATGAAGGACTTCCTGGCGTTCACGCAAGCCGAGCAGACGCTCGCGGTGCAGCAGCAGCGCCGCAACGCGTGGCTCTCGATCCAGTCGGTGAAAGCCACGCTGCAGCGCGAGTTCGGGCTCGGAGAAGTCGCCACGAGCTGCGGCTGGGCGGCCGTCCACCTCAACGCGACGCTCATGGTGCTGCTCAAGACGCTGCGTAAGTACCGACGCGCACAGAACAGCGGCAGCAGTCTGTTCACGCCGAGCCCGTTCCTTCGCGGCGTGCGCATCGACGTCAGGTGCGTTCAGTTCGTCAGGGTGGCTGCGTGGTGGTAGTCAGGGCTCTCGTGTTGATACGAGGACGCGTGGGTTTGGATCGCTGCAGCTCACAGCCGTCCGGGATCGACGTCGACGACGAGTACCGCGTCCACCTCAACCCGACCGACGTGCCGCTCCAGTGGGTCGAAGTGATCGAGAAGATCGACGACGCGATGCTCCGCTACATGGCGGCGGCGCGGAAGTCGCTCGCGACGCTCCAGACGGAAGCCACCGCTGCGCTGAATGGGACGGCCATTTCGCGCGGCCACACGTGCGCCGCACTCTCGTACCGCGGGTTTCTGCAAGCGATGGTGTACGGAGAGCGGACGCACTCACGCCCGAATGGTGAAGAAATCACCGCGGGCGACAGCCTGCAGGAGACGCTGGTTCTTGTCGTGGAGGATAGCACTTGCGACTGGCGGATCCTTCGCAATGGAGACCTGCAGGTGCGCCGCACCCTCATCGCTCTGAGACGGAAGGGGAGTGTATGAAGCTAACGCTCGGCGTGGGACGCTGCCTGCCGTGTATGATTGTGCGTCTCGCCACTAGGTGCCGTGCGATGGCTCAGTGGATGACGTCTTCCGCTTCGCAGCTTCGAACCGCGAGCGGATCCGGGAGCAGCGCAGCAAGTGGGACGAGCAACAGCGCGAGCTACAGCAGATCGCCGCGATGTGCTCACACGCACTCGGTGTCAAGTCAGTCACACATGCGGACACGATACCCGTCGACGACGCGATCGT
>SMMQ01003464.1:56589-67664 GCA_008271595.1 [Pythium] brassicae (nom. inval.) | reverse complement strand
GGGGGGGGGGGGGGGGGGGGGGGGGGGGGGTTAACGTCGTCCCACAGGCCACACGGAGTTGAGTGCGACGCGTGGGCGGCAAGCAGAGCAAAGACTTCACTAGACTTGGGCTTTACGAGGTAATTCACGACTGAGAGAGTCAGGGCGTCCTACGAGCTACCCTGACCAATTTTTTCCTACTCTCACTTCTCTCCCCACTTGATTCCTTCCCCCTGAGTGCCTTGCGCAACTTGAACTTCGGCTTGTACCTCCTTGAGGCGCCCACCTTTCGACTCAGAATCCCAGCTCAGAGATCTGGAGAGTTGGAGATCTGGGGATTTGGAGATTTGGAGGCTTGGAGATCTGGAGATTTGGAGATCTGGAGATTTGGAGATCTGGAGATCTGGAGATCTGAAGATTTAGAGATCTGGCGCTTTTCGAGATCTGGAAATCAGGAAATTCGGAGATCCAGAAATGCAGAAATCCAGAAATTCGGCAATCCAGAAATCCGGAGGTCCAGAAATTCAGATCTAGAAATCCGGAGATCAAGAAATCCGGAGATCAAGAAATCCGGAAATTCTGCGGTGCTGTCGCCAGGCCGCACATCCCCTCCCAGTTGCTCTCCGCCTGTCTCCTTGCGTTTCAGGAGCACTCCACCACAATACCCAAAACTTTACAAAGACCCGGCAGAAGTGCTCAAATTTGATATGGTCATCACGAGTCTCGTGATCTGGACCTCTGAAGCTCGCCTCCACAGCCAATCACAGCCACACAGCCGCACACATCTGACGATATGTGCCTCTCATGCTGTCAGCAAAGCGGGAGCTCAGACGAAGAGGCTGCCAGGAGTGCAGCAAGCGTGTCGCACGCAAAGTGGTCGGACACAACACAACCAGAGCAGTCGAACGCGCACCAAAGACAGTTTTGTGCACCCCACATAGAATGAGCCTCTCACGACACTCACACGCACGCCAAGCGTCTACGCACGCACACGAAGAGCCTTCTCACCTCACTCACTCGCACACGCAGCCACTCGCAGCAAGCGTCTGCACTCGGATACGCACAGCATCCGCACGCCGTGCATTTTTACGGTAATGCAGCACTCACAGACAACGATAGCAAGCTGTGTATTGAAAGCGACTGTGAGTCCACATTTTGGTCAGGGTGCTGGTGTATCTGGGGACCCGACACAACGAGCATGCTTGTCGGGTTCCTTCACGGGTTGTAATCCCAGCACCCCTGCAACAAGACGACTTGCACATGTGCCACGACAACACGCAAGCCGGCCACCAAGGCGTCGCGCGAACCTTCTCCCGGCTCAAGGCCGAGTACTACTGAGTCGGCATGCTCCGGTCAACCGAGCAGCACGTAGCCATCTGCGTGGATTGCGTCTGGGGTTGGTACGCGAGGGTGGCACGCTGTCGGCTCTCCATCATCTTCCGGAATTCCCGGAACACAACGCTCATGAACCGGGGGTCTTGGTCGTGCGGGATAAAGGAGCTTGCGCTGAACCGGCGGAACACGGCTTACTCGTACGCTTGAGCGACTTCGAGAGCTGTGGTGCTGGCCATTGGCTTACACATCGCATGCCCGGAAAACACGCAGTGGAACTGGAGCAGCGCAGTATTCCCCCTTGCGGACACTGACAAGGGTATCACGAAGTCCATGGAGACGACCTGGAATGGGTATTCCGAGACCAGGTTACTGAGAGACAATCCCAGGTAGTTCGGGAGGCCCATGCCGGTGGCCAACGGACAGCAGGAACGCTCGATCCAAACCGTTATCCCGAGCGTCCGATCGTACGTCGAGCACCCGGACCAGGGGGACTGGGGTGAGGTGGTGGAGAAACTCATGTGGTCGATCAACACCTCCCTCGACTCGACCCGGAAGGAGACTCCGTTCTTCCTGGTTCACGGCTGGGATCCCAAGAACACCATGTCAGCCATGCTGACCCCGGTCCCGAGGGGCGTCGACTAGAGGAACGCGTACCTGTGGAGAGTCAAAGTACAGCGCCAGTACGAGTACAGCAACGCGTGGGCCAAGAACCTCCAAGTCCAAGCCAAGCAAGCCAGGGCCGACAAGCAGACCGATTCTTGGGAAGCTTTATCTGAGAAGCACAAGACAGGCTTCGACGTCTGCAAAGCAGTCTGGCTCTACCTCGCGCGCGTGAAGCCAGGTTTGACGAAGAAGCTGGCCCCATCTGGCACGGCCCGTTCCGGATTCTCGAGAAGTCTGACGATTTCAGGTACAGGCTCAAGACTGCCCGCACGGACTATCGGTTCGCACCCTGGGTGCACGTGGGCCGACTGAAGCCGCGAGCCAGCTTCTCGGAACGCCCGACCCGGGCACCGCCAGGAGTGCCGGACGAGTTCGACCTCGATGCCGCGCTCCCCCCGGAAGACAGCTGGGAACCCAACGAAGTCGCCGGAGATTACGAAGTTGAGCGCATCTCCGACGTGAGATGGGAAAAGGTGGCTTGAACTTCACCGTGGACCAAAAAGTACCTGGTCCACTGGAAGAACCACGAGGTGCCGGGTTGGATTGACCAATCGCAACTGGATTGCGGCCGGCTGCTGGTCGAGTTCGACGTGAGCGTGAGAGCAAAAGCCCGGTACGCAGCGATGCAGTCGGGTGAAGAGCTCCCGGACCTCACGTAGCCGGACAAGCCCTCGCTGCGACGGACGAGCCACCACCGGGGCCAAGATCGAACGACCCCACCCCGGACGCTCGCGTGCATGCATGTTTATGTATGAAAAGAAGGAACAAAAACGCGATTTCCTTACCTCCAAGGACGCTCAAGATCGCAAGACGCTCAGGATCGCAGGATGCTCAGGATCACAGGCCGCTCAGGATCGCAGGACGCTCAGGATCGCAGGACGTTCAAGACCAACCGGGAGTCCGAAGACCGCAGAACGAAGACGAGACGATGAGGACATCAAACCTCATTCAACGGCACTGGCTCAAGTAAGCTACGACTAGAACTCTAGTTGGGCTTCTCGGCAAGCTACTCGGCGGGCACAGCGCGAAACTTGCTCAACCGCGTGAACTGTCGACACGAACGCCTACGACGGCTTGGGGTTCCCCCTGCTTCGAATTGCCTTTCGGTGACGAAACCGGGGGGATCAGTCGACAAAGGCGCCACCGGAGCCTTCTTCTTCTTCTTTGGCGCCGCCGGGTCAGGCTCGGCGGGAGCAGCGGGCTTCGACTTCTTCGACATCTTCCGCGTCTTCTGCCTTACCTCCTTCGGCGGGCAGCTGGTCTGGAACCGGCGCTTGACCATTTGGAACGTCTGGTCCAGGGGCGCGACCAGCTGAAGGCACGAGTCGACCGATGGCTTCGACGCGTCCACCTTGTAGACGTTCGGACCCGGAGTGCCCTCCAGCACCCAGTGCATCGGGTACGGCACGTATGCCGGGTCGTTCCAAGGCGCAGGAAACTCGTACGTCGGCGGATCCGGGCCGAGGCGGTCGATATCCGCCTGAGACTGCATCTCCGCGAAGCGCCACGGCCACCCACCCCACTTGTTGCGGATCGGCTCATCCCAGTTGAACCGGATGAGTTGGCTCCAGGCGGCGCGCCCGACGGAAGGAAGGAGTGGTCTCCATCCCGTCGTCCGCATTCCTGGCACCGCCGGACGCTGGAGGACCGCTTGGGGCTGTACCAGAGCTTGTCCGCGGACCCGTGTCTCCGCTGGGCCCGGAAGCTGGAGCCGGGCCGGTTGACGTCGAGCCTGAGTGCGTTGCACCACCCGCGCTGTCATCCAGCGGTCCAGGTGGAGGACTCTGCCTGGGCATCGCCTGCGTCTGGAAGAAAGGGAACGCCTACTTCCAGCGCTCCTCTGCTTCTGCGGGCTTCGTCTTCAGGACGATGTTCGCATGTTGGACTTCAGCGACCTTGGATGCAGCCTTCGCCATAAGCACCCGGGTCTCGGCAGTGGTCTTCTGCGCCTCGTCCCGGGCCTCGGTCGTTTCATGAGCTCCGATTCGAGCTTCTCCACGCACGTGCCGGCCTGCTTGAGCCGATCCTCGAGGACGGCCACCCGGGCCTCGGCCGTAGCCGCCTGCGGCGCTACCGGCTGCAGGCGATCGTGCGCCGCTTTGACCTGAGCCAAAAAGGCCCCGTCCTGCTGCTGAAGGTGCCGGCAGGCTTCGCGAAGGTCGCCACTGCCCGGCCCAGGCCAGCGCGAGCGGAGTCTCGAAAGTCGACGAGCCGTCCAGCTCACTCAAGCTGGCTCGCGCCTGGTCAATGGCCGCCAATTCGTGGTGGCGCCACGAGAGCTAGTTGAGCCCAGCCACGGTCGCCACGGTCCGCTCAGGGAGGCGCTCGAACCCGCAGCGCCAGTCGAGCTCCTCGTAGAACCGAAAGGCGACTTGGGTGCCCGAGATCAATCCCGTGGGATGCGACCCAGCACTGTCCCGGAGAGCCAGATCCCGCTCGACTCGAACACGTCGAGGGGCACCAGGTCCGAGCCACGCTCCGTCCGCGCCGACGCTGGGCTCGCGATGCCCGCGCCCCAGGGAACAGGTCTCCTGGCCGCGTTACCGAGCTCGAGGACCTCGTCCCGGATCCTCTCGCGGACTTGCGCAGGCGACAGCGACTCGGTCGCCAAACCGACGTCACCGGTCCACGGGTGGAGGTCGGTGGCATCGCTGCCAGCACTCGAGAGCACGCGCGAAGTGCCCAACGCCGTGGACGAAGCCAGCCGAGCGAGGAGCAAGGAAGCATCCGACGCCGGGTCGGCCCCAGCTCCTGCTGAAGCAGCAAAAGAGTCTCCAGTGACGGGCACACAGCCTACCGGTTCCGGAAGGACCACGTCGAGTGTCGGCGCCGCCGGGTTAGCAGGAACAATGCTAGCCGAGGCCGGCGCGTTCGCTGGGAGTGTTGGTGAGGAGTCTGGAGGAGCAGTTGCGGCCGGAACGCCGGAAGCGGTCAGCGTTTGGGCAGGAGGCGAGCTCATGAAGCTGGGCCGACACACAACAGAAAGCAAAATGAGCCACGGAGCCTCGCGCGCGAAGCGATCGACTCCGTGGAGGTGCGGTTGTGATATCGCAATCGAGGAGATCAGGGACGGCCAACCGGCGTACACGCACCGGGACGCGGCGTCGGGCGAAGTAGACGGTTCCCAAGATAATCCCCAGGCGTGCGTCGCTGGGTCTCGCGCAAACTGCCAGGTCGCGAGCCACCAGACTGGTCGAACACGGCCGTTGACGCCCGGGAAGTCAGAAGGATCAGGCTACTGGGTAGTCAACCGGCACTACCAGTCGTTCTTGCATCCGGCAGCTGAGCGTCATCTGACGCGCCACAAGGTCCAAGATGTACCAGAGAACAACTGGTGAGCGATCGTCGAGCCCGGTCGGGAAGCGCCCGGATGGGAGCCGACCCAAGCCTCACATCTGACTGAAGATGTTCATCGCAGCAAGGGCGACCCCGGATGGAGCTTACTTTGCGGCGGGATGCCAGTCAAGCCGATGCTGACGCGGCGCCGAGCTGATACTGTAAGGATGGTTGTCCGGCCGCAGTCGCAGTTGGTAGCCAAGATTACGGGCCAAGACCGTTTACACATATTAGGAGAACACGAACTAAGGAGAGTGGCCACGGTACCCTTTTTGGGAGCCTGGTCAGCAGGACGGTTTTAAATCCGCACTTAACTAGGTATTCATGGTAATTCCCCCAAAATGGGGAATCCGGCTCCCAGGAATTCAGCAGCGATTTTCCCCTCAACCCCGCAAGCCATCCCGACTCCTTCTCCAGGTGGGAGAAAGGAGTCCAGCCCCGTACGGTACGTTAGTGAGTGCACCAAGCGTGTCAGCGCCTGAGTAGGGTGTACCTGGTGTGACAGCGGAAAGTCGTGAAGAACCCGAACAACTGGGACGGAGAGATCCGACCCCGGTCCTTGATATTGAGTGCGAGAGCGCGAGTGAAGGAAGTGACTGAATCGGGTGCGGGCGCGATTCCTGGGTACGCAAGGCGTGTGTGCCCCTTTATACTGACTGAGAGCGAAGAGTGCGGGTGCGAAGGTAGGTGGCATACGTAAACCCGAGTGTGAAAAGATTGAACCTTCTCCCAGATAGCTTGACCGCAGTCCCGAGTCCGTGCGTGTTAGTACTCCTATACAGCTTGCCTAGATCTGAAAGAACTAAGCAAAGGGTACACAACTGCGAGAGACTGACTGAAAGAGTGAAAGAGGGAGTCTGCACGTGCATAACGAGTGTCAAAAGAGCAGGAGTGCCACTGAGACCCGGTGTGTTGGTATTCCCGGAGTGCCGTGTGTTGACTCGACCCAGATTGGCGCGACCCCTTCATCTCCCTGGTATCGTTGTCGATCGAAACTACATCCGCTTTGTCACACTTTCCCGTTGTGAGAGTTAATAAAGTTGAGTCGCCTTCGAGCTTTGTCAGTCATGACCGCGTCGATGTGCACCTCGTACGACTGCACGGAAGGCGTGAGCGAATTGAGGTTGCTGGAATAGATGGCCAAGCCCAAACAGTTGGGCTTCTCTGCCAAGGTTGACCAATTGAAGCTTCCCGTCATGACCGTGATGCCACCCAAGATGGCGACCTTCATGCTTCCCGTCATCACCGTGATACCATCCAAGACAGCAACCTTTATTTGTGCCTTCCCAATCGTGCGATTCCATGACCTTTGAGCACCGTTGTGCCAGCCTTCTTCAGCTTGGCGCGCGCAGGCGCCGATACCGTCCACATGGTGTGGTACACGATCACTCGTATCCGCACGGGATGGTAGCGACGGCGCTTCAAGCGAACAAGAAGTTTCGCCATCTTCATGTTGGTCAGGAAGGCACGCTTTGGAGGAGCAGAGCACGATCACGTGATTGTGCTCGAACGAGAACACGAAACCGTCGAAAGTGGTGTGCTCCCCGAGAGCACGAAACCGACGAAAGAGCAATGCTCCCAAAGAGCACGTGCTCTCGATGTTCTTCCACGAGCACCTCTCCGTGCTCCCCTCGAGCACGCCAAATGCTCTCAAATGCTCTTTTTAAAGGTCATTGATTAGCTCTTAATCCCTCTCGTCGTGATTGGACAAAATAAGTGACTCGAAGGATGCCAGTCACTTTGAGGTCGGCGGCACCAAGGAGGTCGACGCTTCGAGCACAGACTACGAAAGCGGCGTAGAGGTGGGTGAGGAGATCCTCTCCCTGATCGCAGTGCACAACTCCCGAAACGGGATCGACCTTAGCGAGGCGGACCTGCATCGCCTCATCAGCTTCTTCAAAGAGCAGACGAAAGCCCTGGCTGTCAGGTGCAGCTGATCAACCAACAGCACAAGCACAGTCACACAACGAATCGCTTTCGCAGCTAACGCAACAAATGGAGACCTACGCCAATGCGCACGCTCAAGGTCAGCTCGAGTCGCATCACGACCACAGTACCAGCTGAACACGCAACTTGCGCAGGTGCGGTTCTGCATTCGATGTCATCTCAACTTACCGCAATTGCTGACACCCGCTCCACAACAGATCTTGATGGAGCTGAAGACCAGCATGGTGGTCGACGTGGCAGCCCCTGCTCAAGCGCAACTCGCCAGACACCAGGTAACGCACCAATGGATGCCGCAGTGACTCAACAAGCTCCAAGCGAACGCTGCGGCGGTGAGAGCCCAGCAGAACGCTATGCAATGGGATGTTCACGAGCGTATTCAGACAACTCTAACAGTCGCAAGCTCGAGCATCGAAGCGAGAGCTAGCGCGGCGGAGGAACAGACCAGAGCGAGCGTGGAGTGGATTGTGCGACGCCTGGTTCACGCGCGTCTGAGCCACCCACGCATTCAGAAGATCCGCGATGCTAGTCACGATAGACGGTGCCAGCCGTGGCGCGTTTGAGACGCTCTACTAGGCCGAAGCTGTCAGCCGTGTTGAGTCCATAGCGGCGGGCACTTGGTCATCGCCGCCGAATGGGCGCAGTAACATGGATAGGATGGACCCGAGCTGCTGCTGGCTGGGATGACCGCCGCCTTCACGTCGTTCGCTGTTGTCGCCACCCATGCTTGCTTCACTGCGTTTGAAGTCCTTTGAGAAGTGCCTTTGAAGATCGTGGATGCTACTCAAGATCTCGTTTCAAAAAATGTCAATAAATGTCATTATATCTACCAATGAGAGGGCTGCTAAGCGAGCACTTGGATATCTTAGTCTGGCCAAGAGAGCATGCTTCCTGAGCATTAATTGATGCTCGCGAGCATGTCCAATACTGAATAGAGAGCACGGTAATCCGAGAAACAGGCTCTGCGTTTTCTGCGAGAGCACCGTTTTTCGGTATCTTTGCTCTGCTCCTCCAAGGCGTGCAGGAAGTACAGGCTGAGGTCGAGCGTGATGTGCACGAGCCTAACTCGGCGCTTGAATCGCTCGAAACTAGTACATGACTGCTGCTTGCTTCCACCGAATAAAATAGGATGTGGGGTTCCCTCCTTCATTGACTGAATGGTGTTTGTGACGGAGTAGTGTTGTGCGCCAGGAGGAGCGCTAGATCTGGTGAAGACTGCGTACTCGACATCGATCGCGACTATCTGCTGCTGTATCACGCGCTGTGCATGTGGCAAGGCGAGTGCGTCGGGCTCGCTCGTTCGCACTCGCTCACTGGACGCGTTTCTTTATGGCGTTGTATGAGCACATTGACACCCCTGCAGCGAACACAAGGGGTGTGTTGTTCAGCGCCATTTCTACACCGAGGTTATATAGTTGTTACCCGGGGCGGCCTTTAGGGAACACAGGTGGCGATGGCATTTGTGAGTTTTGTGAGCAAAGCTTTTATGAAATCTTCTGTGTGAAGTGCTGGCTGGCTGACATGCGTGCTCGTGTTAAAAAACTGCAACTTACACGTACGCATACTGCGGGCACGTATCGTTAGTCAGATCATATGACATGGTTGAGCGAGTCCTATGGCACGTTCGCGCTTTACGTCGTTTCGGTCTATCCCCTCTCTATATGCAGTACTCAGTCGTCATGAGCTTGCTCTCCACCTCGTGTAGTCTACGTGTTCTCATGATCATCTTCACGATAGTCGTCGGCGCCGAGAAAGCCGAGCTGTCGGTCAACAGCGTCGCGGTCATTGCGTGCGACTTTTATTGATATCGCGCTCTAAGCTCTACGTACACAGCGGGTAGGCGCCTTTGATAGTTGCTGCCTTCGCTCCCCATCCCCCACCCTATCCTCGCGCTCCTTCTGCCATCATTCTGCATGCCGAATGCAAACCTGCTGGCCATCATGATCTACTACATTGTGAGGACGCAGGGGACGGAAGGGTGTAGAGATGGAGGCGGAGGTGGAGGCGGAGACGGAGGTGGAGGTGGATGCGAAGACACTTGAGGTCGGAAGGTGAATTCAAAAGGTAGTGACTGGCCGGCGCTAGTGGCTGCAGCACCTTCGGAGTCTCTCACTGAGGTTCGCCCTTAGCTCTCTGTGGAGCCTCCCTCCTATTTGATTCTTTCCTGGATCTGTGTTCTCTGCCACTTGCTGTTCCTACTTGTTTGTGGCTATGTTTCTTTTTTCTTCACAGGCAACTTCCTACCAACTTGTTGTTTGTATGCAAAGTGTCCGACGGCGGTGGCATAGTTCGTGCGTGTGCGTGCGACACAGAACGCCGTAAACGACACAGGCCGAGAACGATTGCGGCCAGGGGTCGTATCGATTGCGACCCTGAAACGTAGACCCCAAAGCGTAAACCGTCACGGCCATCACTCATGGTGGACTTTGGAGTGTGAGTCCTTGCATACATGGTCTTCGAGCACGCCAAGTTCCGCGTCGACGACGACTTTGGGCTCTGCGCGATCGCCGCGGACGGTGGCAAGGCCGCGAACCTCGCGAAACACCGCACAAAACACGTGGCCGTGCTCGTGGCACTCTTTATCGTTGAGTTCGCAGTCGTGGCCCGGTATGTGGCGCTGTACCAGGTGTACTTGATTTGATGCAGGTGGCTCGACGCTGAGTGGTGGTTCGGCATTCAGCGCGGTAAGCGCAGCAACACACTCACGTCCAGCCGCTTGTGCGTTCACGAGCCGCGAGCAGGGCAGCGGGTTCACGACCTCTGAAGCTCCGCGTCGCGTACGCGTCGATCCGCGGTAAGAAGATGAAGGACGCGCGCGACGTATTCCTGTCGTTCAAACGCTTACATGGGGCGTCGCGAACGTCGAATGCTCAGTGGTTGGCGGCTTCTTCAGCTTCCTCCCGTCTGTCAAGCACTTCTTCCTGGTCCCGGGCCCGAACGCGGACCGCGGCGAGCTGCTTCACCACTGGCGGCGACCGCGCACCTCGCCAGCGACGCACAACGAACGAGTCTCCTCTGGAACACAACACGCAAACACAGCTCACAATAGTGAGGCTCTACCGCCATTATGTGTAGGCGCAGCAGAAACGACGCTTGTTCAAAAATGGTACATGCCGATCGTCGACTTTCAGCCTCGCGTGGTGCAAATTAAATGTCACAGTCTGCTATATATCATGACAAAACTTTAAAACAGCATATTTTGATGTTTCAGGGGCCACTTATACTTGTTTTTGGTATAAGTAGTCCCCTGAAGCACCTTTTGTCTATTTTAAAGGATCTGTGGCCTACATTTTATTTATTTGAAAGGTTTGAATATCATTCTGGATACGCTAAGTATGTTACATATAATATAGTTAGCGTATTTTAAAATTATTAAATGTTAAAATTCATTCTGAATACGATAAATCTTAAAATGATTGTTTTAACATCCAGTCTCTGAGTCAACCTGGGAGAATTTCGAGTAAAATACAGAAATGTGAAAAACTAAAATCAACACGAACACGTTTCAAGACCGTTAAAGTGCATGGTTAGATAGGCCTTTATGTTGCAGTTAAGATGGTCTTGGTACGATGTCCACCCGACAAGCCAATGTCGTGATATCTGTCTGCCAAAAAAAGTGACTCGCCAATTTCGGCTTGACATGGTCATCGTTTTCCGAATTTATAGTTTGCGATTTGACCACCAATCTCATATTCGAAAGCCGCAATGTGACGATATTGTCTTTTCTACGTCGATTTGTCAAAATGTCCTGTAATATTGGACTCCTCAACCAAACAAATCAGTATATCGTCAGAAAAATATATGGCCGGTCAGAAGAG
>SMMQ01003464.1:42858-56555 GCA_008271595.1 [Pythium] brassicae (nom. inval.) | reverse complement strand
ATTTTAGGGAGGAAGTCCTAGAGGTGTTCAATCAGGAACGACCTAGCCGAAACTAGGCTCGAACCTATTTGAGTGTGTACGGTGACCCCGTTACAAGGGCGATCACAAATCTCCCTACACTTGACACACTGACCGACTTCGACAGTGTGTCTGGGCTCATCTGTGACTCGTTGTATTTGTGTGAGTGTTCGGCAGTGTCAGTTGTTCGTAGTAGAGTCACTCGCTGCACATGCTACCTTCAAAAACGCATAACTTAAGGCTAACCACTTTTAACACTTTTGGATAAATTTGAATAACGTCAAGCAGACTCAATACCCGAGGTTACAAACAACACTGTTGTTCATGTGTCATGTCGGTGCATGTGCGCACAAGTTTTTGTCTCATTTGCCGTAGTATTGTCGATCTTTGTTTTTGGGGTCAAAACGCGTTTGGCCTGGTTGACTCAGAAACGTGGTATTTATATCAAAATCTAGAATTCCGAGGTTTTAAATATTAAGGGGTCCATGTAGGTTAAGGTATTTAACTAGTTTTTGATAGAATATTTTTAAGACAAAAGTAGGGTATTTCATCACTGCACTATATCCGAATTGGGTTTATCAATCGTTATTTAGGCATTTTTGCAATATAAGTTTAAAACTATTAAGGTATCAACTGGATACTTGAGTATCGATACCTGATATCAATACTTCAACAAGAATTGACACTCAAGTATCAGTGCAACTTTGATCCAACACTCGTGACACGTGGTGTCATCGCCAAAATCTGCGCACGAACAAGAGACATCGCTTGCCAGCATTGCTGTCCACGTCGCCCGTAGCCCCGCGCCGCGCAGATGAACGGCTTCGATTCGTTCTTCCCGAGCAGCGGCACGCCGCGCAACCCGTACCGCCACGCTGGCGACCCACGACGGCCGCGCGCGCCGCAGCCGAGACAGGACCGCGTGTTCGTGGTCGTTGGCACGCTCGTGTGCTTCGCGCTCTTCGTGCTCTGGCAGGGTTTGCCCGCGGGTCCACAGCCGACCGCCGGCGGTGCACGGTCGCTGGACACGCAGGCCGCCGCCGCGGCCGCCGCACTGTCCGGAAACGGCGGTGGGGGCGTGCGGTCGCCGCGACTCAAAGGCGCAGCTCCAGCGCTGAGCTTCAAGGTGATGACGTTCAACCTGCGCTTCGCTGGCGGGAACGACGGCTGGAACAGCTGGCGGTACCGAAAGGACCACGTAGCCGACATCATCAACCGGTACCACCCGGTACTGCTCGGCACGCAGGAGGGGCTACGCGACCAGCTCGCAGAGCTCGCAGGCCTGCTCAAGCACCCGTATGCGCGCTTCGGCGTCGAGCGCGAGGAGAACGGCGAGTTCGAGCAGATCTTCTTCGACACGACAGTGCTCGAGAAGCTCGCGGGCGGCGACTTCTGGCTGTCCGAGACGCCGGACGAGCCCGGCACGAAGGGCTGGGACGCTGCGTGCGTGCGCCTCGTGACGTGGGGCAAGTTCCGCGTGCGCGCGACCAGGCAGGAGCTCTTCTTCTTCAACACGCAGCTCGACCACGTCGGCCCGGACTCGCGCGCGCAGGGCTCGCGCCTGCTCTGGCGCCGCATCCGCGAGCTCGCCGGAGACGCGCCGCTCTTCCTCGTCGGCGACTTCAACACGTACCGCCACACGGACACGTACAGCTACTTTACGAAGGACGCGGAGGGCCCGCGGCTGCGCGAGGCGTGGCCGGAGGCGCAGACCAAAATCGGCTCGGTGTCGTTCACGTACCACGGCTGGGCGGGCGTGGACAACGACGGCGAGCGCGGCGCGCAGGTCGCGGCGAACCATATCGATTGGATCTTCTACCGGCCGCAGATGCGCGTCGTCTCGACCGAGGTGATCACGGAGGCGCGCGACGGCCGCTACCCGTCCGACCACTACCCGATCCAGGCCGAGTTCCTCTTCCCGAGTGCGGCCGACCTGCCGCCGCCGTCGGCGTGAAAAGCGGGCGACCGAGTCGTACTGTAGTCACGTTTCCGTAGCTGCACCAAAGATTTCCAGAACCCAGTGGAAAAAAATAGTGACCGTGTGTGAAAAAGAGTGACCTGATGAGCTTGAAGCGACGCCATTCCGAGCCTTGGACGAAGTCGCCCCTACATTTGACCCACCGCACCATCGCTCGCGCTCTGTCGCTGCTCGTCACATCTGAGACCATGACGGACGTGGATGCGGTCTGGAAGCAGATGCAGCAGGAGACGCCGAGTCGCAACGCGGCCGCCGTCGACCGCGTGCTCCGGAAATCGGCCGCGACGCCAGCGCCGAAGACGAAAGCGCCGGTCACAGCGGCGCCAACGACGCCAGCAAAGACCGAGCACGCGCAGCCCTTTAACCTCCAGCGCGAGATGAACCGGCTCGCAGACGAGCACGGAAGTGTCCGCAAGAAGGCGGCGCTGGCGCTCGAAGCCCACTTCCTCGGCGACAGCGCTGCCGACGCCGACGACGCCACCGAGGTGTTCGCGGAGATCGCCAAGCCGCTCTTCAAGCGCTTCAACGACCCGGTGGAGAAAGTGCGCGACGTGTGCGTCCGCGTCGCCACACGCTTCGTTGCGCGCGAGCCGGACCTGCTGCGCTTCGTGCCGTACCTGCTGCCGGCAGTCACAGCGCGACTGAACTGCCAGTACGCGTACGACGAGCAACAGCAGCTGTTCTCGCGCGACCAGTTCCTGCACGACGCGTTCAAACGCGGCCGCGTGTTCGTCGCGGAGCACCAGGTCGCGCGGCTCAAGCCCGGCGAGCCCTCGGAGGAGCTCCGCGCGCGCTTCCTCGAGCTGCTCGCGGCGCTGCTCGAGAACGCGTTCGCGCGCCGCGCGGCGTCGCTCCTGCACGCCTATATCTTCGACATTCTCGTCGTGCTCGTGGGCGGCGTGCACGACGCGTTCCCGGACGTGAACGTCCTCGCGTGCGCCACGCTGCGCGCGATCAGCGACAACATGGTGTCGGTCGCGAAGCACTTTAGCGTCGCGCTCGTGCGCGCCGTGCAGGGCCTGCTGCTGCACCGGCTCGCGCGCGTGCGCGTCGCGGCGATCGACGCGGTGCGCGCGCTCGTGTCGTGCCCGAACCGCGACAAGTGCAAGGGCAGCGGCACGGAGGCGATCGCGGACCTGCTCGGCCACCGCGACGACCACGTGATCCCGGTCGCGGCGTTCTACGCGCCCGAGGTGCGCGTCAACTGCTTCGCCAGGCTCGACCAGGACGCGCACCCGGGCGTGCGCCGCGCGTTCTTCGCGATGGTCAGCGACTGGCTCGAGACCCTCCCGGACCGGTACGACCACGAGGCCCGCTTGATGCCGTACCTCCTGAGCGCTGTGAGCGACGAGGACGCCGGCACCGCGCGCGACGCCGTGGCGACGCTCGCGCGGCTCGGCGCGCGTTACGAGCACGAGCACGGCGCCGAGGTGCTCGAGCTCAAGCAGTACGGCGTCGATGGCGCGCACCCGGGCTACAACTACCGCAAGCCGCTGCCGGCGCCGTTCCTCGACGGGCGGCCATCGCTCGGCACGCGGCTGTACGTGCGCGGCCGCGCGCGCCGGTTCCTCGGCCCGGTGCTGCGCGAGCTCGGGAACTGGCAGAGCCCGACGCGGCGCCACGCCGCGCGGCTGCTCACGAGCATCGTCGTATACTGCGAGGAGACGATCACGGTCGATGCGCACGTGCTGCTGCAGGCGCTGCTCCGCGATTGGCGCGAGCCCGACACTGCGCCGGCGCTGCGGGTTGTCGCGGACCTTGTCGGCCGCTTCGTCGCACCGGCCACGTACCTGCCGCTGCTGCTCGCACGCGTGCGTGGGGACTCGGACGTGTCCGCCACGGGCGGCGTCGTGGCGCCCGGGCCGACCGCGACGGCGATCGAGGTGCTGCAGCTCGTGATGGGCGGCTCGCTGGACGCGGCGCTGCTGGCGCACGTCCACGACGTCCTCGAGGCCGTGGCGACGAAGCACATCCTGGACTTTGAGCACGCCGGCGCCAAGCTCGCGGTCGCCACCGTGGCGCAGCAGCTCGCGTGCTTGCTCGAGCGTGAGAAGCTGGGAGGACGCGCTGGCTGGCTGTCCTCTCGGTGGCGTTGAACGGCGCTCACGCTGCGGTATGTGTGTGTGTGCTGTTGACACTGCTGCTGTTTTCTGGTCTCAGGGCGCGGGGGCGACGCCGTGTCGGCGTACTTCCTCCAGCACGGACGCCTGACGACCATGGAGCGCGTGTACGACCGCCTCTTCGAGCTCGCGCTCGTCGTCGCGGGCGCGCAGCGCAGCAGCGAGTCAGTCGCTCAGTACGTGCGCCTGTGCGGCGGTGGCTCGCTCTCGATCGCGCTCTTCTCTGCCGGTTCTGACAGTTTGTGGCCCGTGCAGCGCGAACGCAGCGCTCGAGGCGCTGGCGAGCGTCGAGGCGCACAGAACGACGACCGCCCTCATCGACGCGCACTTTTCCACGAGCGTCGAGCGCGCGGCGGCCGCGCTGGACGCGATGAGTGCGGTCCAGTGGACGCCGACGTGCTCAGAGCAGCTGTTGCTCGAGGGGCTGCTGCGCAGCGCGAGTGTCGAGACCGTGCTCACGTCATCGCCGGTGCTTGAAAAGCTGTTCGGAAACGCGCTTGCAGTCGGTGGCAGCAGCCTCGACAGCGCCAAGACGAACAGCCGCGCGATCGCGTATACAGACGCGCTCCAAGCGCTGCTTGTGCGCGTGGAACTGGAGACCCTACGCAAGCAGCCAGCAGCTTCGCGCACTCGGGCTGTTGACGCGATCAAGCGACTCCAGGCGCTCCTATCCGCCTCGAAAGCAGCAGCCGCGTGATCCCCACACGCTCCCCCACACTGTTTCTTTCTATCCACCAGTGCACATACAGTACACGTAGCGACAACAACGAGATCTATTCATTCCTGTGGGCGACGTCGTGCCTCGGGTGTGTGAGCGCCTGTGGCAGCAGCGGAAGCGCTCTCACTGGTCCTTCTTGCTCTCTGCTGTTGCTGCTGCGTCGCCGCCCACCGCTGCAGCTGCAGTCTCGACGCTCTTGCGCTGCTGAAGCCACTTGGCGCGCACCACCAGGCTCCAGACGAAGCACAGTGGGAAGGGCAGCAGCGTGACGAAGAAGCCCTCGACCGCCGGCGTGTAGAAGTGCAGCGCCAGCAGCAGCACGAAGAGCGCGCTGAAGAAGCCGTAGACGCCCGCCACGAAGTTGTAGTTGATGGACTCGGACGGCGCGAAGATGCCGCTCATGGGGCCGAGACGTGTGCGCTGGAAGGGAACGCCTTGAACGGTGTGGTGCTTGATGACTGGGAGTCGGATTCGCGAGTGACGAAAGTGAGGGAAAGCGTGTGAGTACTGAACATGACTTGAATAGACGCCCCATCACTTGAAACGTCATGTAGCCATTTGTGAGGTGCTGTTTCTGGTGCTGCTCCAGTTGGTGTCCCTCCAGCCTCCTCCTATCAGTCTGGTCAGGGACGCTTCTGCTGCTGCTCATGCGTCGACTGCAGCAACTTCCTCGAAAGCCTCGAGCGGTTCGAGAGCTTCAAGTGTCTCGAGTGCTTCCGCTGCTGCTGCTCGCGCTGCTGCAAGCTGTTGCTGCTGACGTGTACGCTCGCTCTCTGCTGCTACTCGTGCTACTGGTGTATGTATCGCTATGCTCAGTATCTCGTTGCGTGCTCCTCGTGACGTTGTGTCTGTCAGACCCATCGCCCGAGACCTCGTGTACCACGCGACACCAGGCGCCGAGATCGTGCTCACGTTCAAGGGCTTCAGTCGCAGTGGCGTGGAGGTCGGTTCTCTCACTTGCTGCACACAGATAGATAGATAGGCGTATGCTGGCTGATTGGCTCAAGCACGCATAGCTGACGGTGGTTGCGCTGCACATACTGTAGCTCAGCGCGACGATCACGTCGCTGCCGCAGAATGGGCAGCTCTTTCAGCTCTCGCAGGTGTTCAGCGCGTACGGCTATGAGCCCAAGCGTGACGCGGCATCGATCGCGACAGCGCCTACGAAGGTCACAGGCTCGAAGAACCGTGTTGTCTTCGTGCGCTCGATCCTGGGAGGACCACCACTGCACTCCAAGGTACGTCCGCAGCTACCCCTTACCGGTCGTGCTTCAGGTGGTGATCGTGCACATAAGCGTCAATGCTCGCGACCGAGCGAGCACCTAACGTTCGAGCGTTGGACGCAACTTCTTCTGCTTGTCCTCTAATGCGTCTTCACACCCGCCCAACGTCCCGGTAGTATGCCGAGTTTCGCTATACGCTGACGAACGGCCTGGAGACTTCCAAGGAGGCGCTCATCGTCATCACGACCGACGAGCGGCTCATGACGAGCACGTTCGACCGCGACAACGAAGGGTGGCGGATCGTGGGGAACGGTAACGCTGCGCGGCCGCCGACCCACCAGCCGATCTCGCGCGGCCAGCTGCTCAGCTACTACATCTACGGCATCGACGCCGTGATCCACCGCAAGAGCGACGCGGCGAGCGACGACGCAATGCTTTGGTACTTCAGCGCGCCAGACAAGTTCCTTGGGAACCAGTGGTCTGCGTACGGCGGCAGCCTCGACTTTGTGCTGTCGTCGGCAGAAGGCAGCTTCGACCAAAGCAACCTGAACCTGTTCGGCCGCGGCAACCTCGTGCTGCTCGAGTGCAGCACGTGCAGCATGAACGCCGGTATCACGCTCGCCATGCCGCTGAGCGCGACCTTCTCGTACGACGGCACGACGACGCAGTTCCGCCTGCCGCTGAACGAGCTCGCTGGGTGGGCGAAGGACCCGAAGAACGTCATCTTGCCCTGGACGCAGCCGACGCAGTGCGAGTTTGTCAGCGTGCTCTCGGCGCTCACGTCGCTGCGGATCCTGGGCGACTTCACGAGGGGGTACGAGACCGTGGCGCTTGACACCGTCTCGCTCCGGCACGGGCAAGGTAAACCGCTGCGGTGTTACACCAACAGCGCGTAGGTTGTAACAAGAATGCGAAACTCACCACTACGCCAACCCAGCCAGAGTACCGATCAAACCATCCTCTGCACAGGGTCCACTTGATACTGTCGATGACGCGAGGTTGGACGCCGAGAGCCAACAGCAGTGTGAAGTCTAACTCTGGAGGATAAGACGATAAGACCGAAGGCGGTGGCGACACCTACGAGAAGCATGGGCCAAAGCCGCACTGACCGTCGTTTGCCCGAGTCAGTCGCCGATTCCAGCGTCAAGGACCACCGAGCGAAGGAAGTGGAGCAGCCACGTGCGCCATGCCGTCCGATGAACACGAGAGGTGGGTGGGTCTGAGCGAGCTGACATGGGGACTTGCGAGGCGTTGAGGATGGCAACCTATGCGACGTAGCAGTCGACTGCTGTGTGTATTGTCGATTCTCGAGGGTGCTCACCACGCTCATTGCTACCGCCGGCCGCAGACCGTGCACGCCCCGGAAGCGCCTGATCCTCGCGCAGCAGGAAGACCGCGAAGCCGAAGCCGGGATCCGCATCGCGTCTCTCTCGCTGCCTGCGAGCGCGTCCTCGCCTTCGAAAGCGAGTGCAAGCGGCGGCGGCGGCGATGCGCACGGCGCCGAGGAGGGCGACACCGTGCGCGTATTCTGCGAAGACTACGTCGGCCGCGTGCTGCACTCTGCCGTGCTGTCGGCTACGCCACGCCGCTGAGCTGCGTCGTTGCGGCGTCTGCGCACGTCTCGAGGCAGGGCCATCCCAAGCCATCATCACAGCTCGGTTCATGCTGTCACGTCAGTGCCAGCGGCGTCATCGCCTCGGATATCTTTCGGGTTGTGTCGTGGCCGCATCGCGAGCACACGACGGCACGGAACAAATACACAGAGGATGGAATGACGCTGGAGACCTCTGGTCATCCATGCAGAGGCGGCATGGCATGAAAGGTGCTTGGGGAGCACGAAGAAGTCAGCGAGCGAGCGAGCAAGAGGCAGCAGCACACATGGTGGTCGCGAAAAACGATGTCGAGCGGAGCCTCTACGAGGCACTCATTTTATCGCTCCCTGTGCGCGCGATTTTGTCTCTTTATAACACATTGTTGATAGAAGATGTATGCTTTGAAAGCGTGTTTAAAATCGGTACTCGATAGACGAGTACAATTAAATGAACCCACTTTTGCCGGGAACGCCAGTGCGATGCGATGCCTTCTTGCGTCTGCGTCGCTCGCATTTGTGAGACTTTGAGCAGCACTCAACTCACTGCAGCGAATGTATCGGGGCTTGCTCCCCAGCTGCAAACAAACTGCTGCTGTGCGCTGTTGCTGTTGTTGTTGTTGGCTGGCTCACAAAGGAAGTCCCAAGTGTCCTCTGCCACGTTTCGTCGTCGGATCGCACGCAATGTAATTTTGAGGGTGAAAAAGATAGGGAAGCTTTTGGTGTGTGGAAAAGTAAAAATGCTGAAGATAGCGATACCAACGCCGAATGGTGTGCCTGTCGCCATGCGAACGACACCAGCGACACCAGCCAAGCTTTGACATCGTTCCTTCTCAAGCGCGAGTATACGAAGTGCGATGTCAGATCGTTGCCAAGCTTTTTACGAGTTCGAGCATACCAAGGTTCCTCTTGCAAGCATTTTAGCGAACTCGGAAGCAGGGTGGAGTTTTATTAGTGGCAAAATGTACAAAATGATCTCCTCGGTAAGACGATCAATCATAAATGAGAAATGCTGTTCTTTTGCCTCTAAAATATGAATATCCTGTGTATACAACATTTCTCCGTCTCCAGCATTACTCGGACAGCTTTATTTTTTTAGCGAATGTTTTTTATCTGGCTCTTTTTCTGCTGGCGTCCGTCCGTCTTCGCCTTCGCTGTCTGCGTCAGTTCACCTTCTCGCGTCGCTCACGATCGCGCCGGTCGCGCCCACCCACCAGGTCGCCATTCGCCATCGTCGACGCTCGCAGCCACCGATAGGATAGCAGCAGCAGCAACAGCAGCAGCGTCTCCTTCTCCTCTTCCTCCTCCTCTTCCTCCGCCACACCCGCCACACGACAACGCAGTATGGAGAAGGGAGTCGGGCTCTGGCTGCGCGACGGCGCCGGCGCCGATTGGCGGCACGCGGTGGTCGTGCGCATCGCGCCGGCGCCAAAGGACAACGCCGCGGCGCCACGCGAGGTGGTCGTGCGCTTGAGCGACGGCGCCCGCAAGGACGTCACGCTGCACGTGGACGTCGCCGCGATCGAGAACGAGCAGGAGCCGGACATGCTGCTCGCGAACAGCCACGACATGGTGCGTCCACCATAGTAATTGTAGAGCGGCGGTGGTTGTAGGAGCGATGAGAGGACTCACTCTTTCTCTCTCTCTCTCTGTGTATGGGGCGCCCACAGGACCTCGTGGAGGACCTGATCCAGCTCCCGCACCTGCACGAGCCGGGCATCTGCCACACGCTGAACGAGCGCTTCAAGGCGAACGAGATCTACACGCTCACGGGCGAGGTCCTGCTCGCGATCAACCCGTTCAAGACCGTCGGGCTCTACTCGGACACGATCGTGCGCAAGTACATCCGCAACGGCGACAAGCGCGCACTCGGGCAGGAGGTTAGCGACATGCCGCCGCACGTCTTCAGCGTCGCGGACAAGGCGTACCGGGCGCTCGTGAGCCCGCTGACACGGCAGCAGCAGGCGAACCAGTCGATCCTCGTGAGCGGCGAGAGCGGCGCCGGCAAGACCGAGAGCACCAAGTTCGTCATGCAGTACCTCGCGACGATCTCGCAGGCCGCGGGCGCCGCCGCCGCCGCCGCGGGCGACAGTGACGACGACAACCGCGTGATGCAGCAGGTGCTGTCGTCCAACCCGATCCTCGAGTCCTTTGGCAACGCGCGCACGATCCGGAACGACAACAGTAGCCGCTTTGGCAAGTTCATCAAGATGCAGTTCTCACAGCGTGGCCAGCTCGTGGGCGCGGCGATCCAGACGTACTTGCTCGAGAAGGTCCGGCTCGCGTACCAGGCCGAGGCCGAGCGCAACTACCACGTGTTCTACGAGATCGTGGCCGGCGCCTCGGATGCCGAGCGCGCGCGCTGGGCGCTGCAGGCGCCGCCGGACGCGTTCCACTATTTGAACCAGAGCGCGTGCACGCGGCGCCAGGACGGCGTCGACGACGCCGCGCAATTCCGCGCGCTCAAGAGCGCGATGCAAGTCATGGGCTTGGACGCCGCGAGCGTCGAGAGCATCTTCCGCACGGTCGCGGCGCTGCTGCACGTCGGGAACCTCGCGTTCGCCGCGACGGACCCGGACGCATCCGGCACGGACGGCTCGCAGATCGCGGCGGACGAGTGCGCCGAGTCGCTCGCGGTCGTGCTCGCGTTCCTCGAGGTCGATCAGGTCGGGCTCGAGCAGGCGATCTGCTTTCGCACGATCCAGGCCAAGGACGAGACGTACTCGATCGCGCTCGCGCCCGAGGCCGCCGAGAACACGCGCGACGCGCTCGCGCGCTTCGTGTACGGCAAGCTCTTTGACTGGCTCGTCGGCCGCATCAACGAGATCGTCGCGTGCGACGCGCGCGGCACGGCGTTCATCGGACTGCTCGACATCTTTGGCTTCGAGGACCTCGAGCACAACTCGTTCGAGCAGCTCTGCATCAACTACGCGAACGAGACGCTGCAGCAGCACTTTAATCGCACGGTGCTGCGTCTCGAGCAGGAGACGTACGAGCGCGAGGCGATCGCGTGGAGCTTCATCGACTTCCCGGACAACAGCGCGTGCATCGAGCTGATCCAGGGCCGGCCGTTCGGGATCCTCACGGCGCTCGACGAGGAGTGCATCGTGCCGCAGGGCAACGACCGCAACTTTGCGCGCAAGCTGCTGCGCCAGCACGCGGCGCACGCGCACTTTAGCGCCGACAAGACGCAGCAGGCGAACCACCACTTTGTCGTGCACCACTACGCGGGCCGCGTCGCGTACGACACGTTCGGCTTCTGTGAGAAGAACAAGGACGTGCTCTACCCGGAGATCACGAGCCTGCTTGCGCGCTCGTCCCAGCCGTTCGTGCGCGACCTGCTCAAGCTCCCGGCCGAGCGCCGCCGCGCTTCGAGCGCGCGGCCCGTCGGGATCGTCAAGGGCCGCGCTGCGAGCACCGCGAGCCGCGTGAGCCTCGGCTCGCAGTTCCGAACCCAGCTCAAGGACCTGATCGAGACCGTGAGCGTGACAAGCTGCCACTACGTGCGCTGCCTCAAGCCGAACGACGCGGCGCGCGCGGCCGAGTTCGTGCCGAAGCGCGTGTGCGACCAGCTCCGGGCCGGCGGCGTGCTCGAGGCCGTGCGTGTGAACCGCGCCGGTTACCCGGTGCGCATCGCGCACCAGCAGTTCATCAAGCGCTACCGGCCGCTCGCGAGCGGCGCGTATCTGCGTCAGATCCCTGAGGCGGCCGGCACCGATGACCTGTTCGACGCCGACGAGCGTCAGCAGGCAGCGACGCTGCTCGTCGCGTTCCTGCTCCAGGCGCATGCCGAGCGGTACCCAGAGCTCGCGGGCAGCAGTTCGGGCGCCGGCGCGGTCGCTGGCATCCAAGTCGGCACGACGCGCGTGTTCTTCCGGCGGTCCGCGATCCAGTTCGTCGAAGCGCAGCTCGCGAAGCGCTATGGCGAGTTCGTCGTGCTCATCCAGGCCGCAGCCCGCGGGATGCTCCGGCGCCGGCACTACCAGCGCCTGAAAGTCGCGGCCGTCGCGGCGCAGCGCGTAGTGCGCGGGTTCGTCGCGCGCCGCCGGTTCCGCGTGCTGCTGCAGCGCCACCGCGAGCGCCAGGCCGCGCTGCTGCGCGAACAGCAGGCCGCCGAGCAGCGGCTGCGCGCGGACGAGGAGCGGCGCGCGGCCGAGCGCAAGCGGAAGGAGCAGGAGAAAGAGAAAGCACAAGAGCAGCAACGCGTGCTGCTGGAAGAGCAGCGCCAGGCGGCGGCGCTCGAGGAGGAGCAGAACCGGCTCACGGCGCAGTCGACGCAGTCCGGGTCGTCGGACCCGGTCTCGGACGACTCGTCCGAGGAGGCGACGGCCCCGGTCGCGGACGACGACGACGAGGAGCGAGAGCGCATTCCGACGCGCTCCGCGCGCGGCACGTCGCGCTTCCGGTTCACAAAGGAGTACACAGTCGCGGAGGACACGCGCGCGACGATGAGCACGAACGGGCCGCGCGCCGTGGCGATGGAGCCCGGCGACACGGTGTTGCATGTCGCCGCAAACTGCTGCAACGAGCACGACGTGCTCAAGCTGCTCCAGAACGGCTCGGACATCAACGCGCGCAACCGCCACGGGCGCACGCCGCTGCACACGGCGTCGCTGTACGCGAACGTCGAGGTCGTGGGCATCCTGCTCGACTGGGAGGCCGACGTGGTCGCGGTCGACGACGACGGCAACACGCCGCTGCACCTGACAAAGGACCCGCACATCGCGCGCATGCTACTCGAGGCCGGGTGCACGCCCAACATTGTGAACGCGGACGGGCGCACGCCGCTGATCGAGGCCGTGGACCGCGGCGAGGCGAACATCGTCAAGTCGCTGCTCAAGTTCAAGGCCGACGTGCTCTTCCGCGAGCTCAAGCACCACCAGACCGCGATGCACCTCGCGGTGCGCAAGGGCCACTACGCGATCGTGATGGAGCTGTGCAAGGCGGACGACATCAAGGGCCTGATCCTGCTCACGGACCGGAACGAGAACAATGCGCTGCACTTTGCGGTCTCGCGGGACCGCAAGAACGGCTACCGGCTCGTGGACTACCTCGTGAAGCACGGCGCGGACGTGAACAAGGTGAACGCGCGGCTGCAGACGCCGCTCGTGGTGCACATCATGACGACGCGGCAGACGGACCCAGCGATCGCGGAGCTCTTCCTCGCGAAAGGCGCAGACCCGAACGTGCCGCTCCCGGACGGCTCGACGCTGCTGCACGTGGCGGTCGAGCGCGAGCTGCTCGACATTGCGTGCGCGCTCGTGCGGCACGGCGCGTTCCTGAACCAGCCGGACGGGCGCGGGCGGCTCGTGGTCGACGTGGCGCAGCGCAAGCACCTGCGCAAGCTCTTTAGCGCGATCACGCAGCCGCCGACGTGGATCGAGGAGAAGGACCGGAAGGCGTGCATGCAGTGCGACACCAAGTTCAAGTTTGGAAACCGGCGCCACCACTGCCGCCACTGCGGCTGCGTGTGCTGCTCCGACTGCTCGGCGTTCTCGGTCGAGATGTTCCGCTTCCCCAAGGACTTCCCGGGCCGCGTCACGAGCGCCGGCAAGTCGGTGAAGGACCCGCAGCGCGTGTGCAAGACGTGCCACGCAGTGTTCAAGATGCGGTCGGCGCAGAAGGAGTCCAAGTCGGGCTTCATGGCGCGCGTGCTGGGCTACGAGTGGGACGAGATCCACACCCAATAGACGACGACGACGGAAGATGAGAGGCGAGTGAGTGGCTCGAGCAGCGGGATGTGTGTGTTTGCCAAGTGATGAGAGGAGAGCGTGACCCTATTATCCAGAGAGAGAAAGAGAGAGACTATCGCCCTTCCCGGAGCTGCTGCTGCTGCTGCTGAGTGAGTCGGGCGTCCATCCTTTCGGAACAGCGAGGGCGCCTCTCGACATGACGAGCCGGAGCGAGTGAGCAGCGCTCGCTGTATTTGATTCAACGAAGTAAAAGTACCTGACCCACTGGTGTGCCGGACATTGTCGCTGGCCTCTCCTGTGTGCTACTTCATGTGTTCATCTGGTAAAGAGGCTTCGTCGTACTTGTAGGCATTGCTGTT
>SMMQ01003464.1:0-39593 GCA_008271595.1 [Pythium] brassicae (nom. inval.) | reverse complement strand
GGGGGGGGGGGGGGGGGGGGGGGGACAGGTTTGTTCAGCACGCTCGCTTGCACCCATGTACAGCAGCCGTCTTCGAATCGTTGACAACAAGCGAGAGATCAAGCAAGTGAGTCAGCAATTTTATTAAGAAGCTGCTGAGTAGCAAATGAGTCATTGGCAACTCGACCAGGCGAGCCATTGATCAAGCGATTGAGTACGTGTTTGTGAGGATGCCCGCTACACGGTTCTCAAGCAAGCAAGCACCAAGCACCAATCGCCAATCACCAATCACCAAGCACCAAGCACCAAGCACCAATCACCAAGCACCAGGCACCAAGCACCAAGCACCAAGCATCAAGCACCAAGCCGCACACAACAAGCGAACGAATGAATGAATGAACATACAAGTGTGGCATAGCGACGTGTCTGAATCTCGAGGTGAACCAAGAGTGACAGGAGAGCTGACGTCAGCTCAAGCCAGACCTGACGTCATCAAAGAAATCGTGTGATGAGAGTTTGGCGAAAGTGCTGCTACGGAGAATGCCCTAGTTCAAAAGGCAGCTTCAACGATGTATCAAGATCAGCACAAAAGGAATCAGCACGCACGTGGCCGACCAAGCGGTGGATCCCTTCGAAAATCTTCGCCGAAGGAGGAGATAAAGCTTCGGTGAAAGTTGTCGAGGGCTTCGGCGAAGGGCCAACGACATGCGCGCAGAGCCTTGACGGTTTTACCACTGTTCGCGATGTCAACTTGGCGCTGAGTGAAGCTCGACAAGCTACCTTCCCAGAAGTCTCCGTTTCGGCGAAACACGACGATAAGGTTATGTCAAAAACCCAGCCTCCGACTTTCCGCAGCGTTTGACGACCAGACGAAAGTGGCGCTTTAGATCCGACATCGTGTGGCGTTCGACTCGCGATCCGAGAAGAAGACTTGTTTTCCGTGAAGAAGCTCGTCTTGAGTCAGCTTCGCCGAAGGATTCATGGCGAATGTTTTGCAGGTTGAAGTTCGGGGAGGTATCCGTACGACGTGACGACACTCACCCATGTGTTTGTGGCCAGGGAGAAGCAACCAGTGATGAAGACCACATGATCCACACATTTCAGGAGAGCCAGAAAGCAACAGGACAGCACAAGGACACGCGCCCACGAGAGTGCGGCGGCAGGAGAAACCAGTATCAAAGACCCCAAAATACCCGCCGAACAAAGTGAGCGCGTGAGTCTCAAGCGTGTGGCCAGAGAAAGCGTGATCCCAGGATTTGCCGTCAAATTGCTTATCGGATGTCGTTCCCCTCCAACCAATACACTATAAGTTTTTCCCACCAAGTACACCAGAGCAAGCGCCGCCTGCCGTCACGTGCTAGGCTCCGGATCCCTACAAGCCGACTGATCAAGGTGCGTGGGGGTATGAAGGTGCCGACGTGCAGGCCGTGCGTATGGAGAACGAGAGCCGTTGTGTGATCGATGGAGTGAGCGTGTGTTCATAGGAGAAGTGTGCGGGAGTGCGAGTGCGAATGCTGAGTGTGTTGTCTGAACGAGAGTGCGAGTGAGCATGAGCCTGGTCGATATGGCGAATGAGTGCATGAGCCTGCGGAATGACGTGTGGAGAGTGCACGCGTGTTTGCCTTACGGACGGAATCCTCGAATGCAGTGTGGCGCTAGTTGGCATGTCTGTCTTTCGTACTTTGAGGTTTGTCGGAATCTTTGGCGAGGGCTTTTGTATTTGTCGAAGGGTCCCTACAAAGACTTCGGTCTTTGTCGAGGCGTTCGGGAGCGTTGTGGCAGGAAGTAGGGCATGTTAACTGTGACTCAGTGAAATCCGAATGAACCGACAATTGCGACTTGTTCCCATATTGTCAAAGGATCTCAGGGGCAAGAGGGCACTGTTTTGAGCGTGAGGATATGAGCGCGTGGTATTTTTCCTATTTATTCGCATTCAACTGTTCTCCAACCGGCGTGTAAAGCGGCCTGGAAGTCGCGGAGACGGCTGACGTGGTGGCTATTTCATAGCGTGCACGACCGGGTGGGGATCGGCAGCCGCGAACGTCGAGAAGCACACGTTGGGAAATCGGACGTGGCTGTGTCGGGGAGTGGTGGCTATCCCATAGCTCTTTGCTCCAGCGGTGGTGGCTACTCCATAGCTGCGGAGTGACGTTTGCTCGTATCGCCAAATGAGCCTTAGCTGTATGGGCTGCGTGGGTTTGACCGTATGCTGCAGTGTGTGGTTTGACCGAAAGTGTTCGATGAAGGCATGGGAATGCCTAATTGTTTTAGTATGCTGGCGTGTTTGATATCCAACGAATGCGCAGCGTACGCTTGCCAGAACGGCTTTAGCGGACGCTCTCGGTGAGGGACATGGTTCGGTGTTCTCGCCGTTTCGCCGAACTCAAAGGAGGGAGCGTTCGCCGAGTCCGAAGTGAGTGCAAAGTGCACATGTGTGACTTCCCCAGCGATACACACTGGGTGACACCACCACCAAGCCATGTTAAGTCGTGGCTAGGGGATGGTCGAACCTGGTCAAGGATTGGGAGTCGAATGTGCGTGGCACGAACGGGTACATAATGTGGGGGGAGGGAGGACGTCGTGTCTCCCTTCTTTTCGCAAAGGTGTAGGTCGTTCGCCATACCCGTGGGTGAAGCGACCCAGTCCGCCTTTCGGCGAGGAGGAGACTCGTCCCTTCTTCGCTAAAGGGTGGATACTCTGAAAAACTACGCCAAGGGCAGGCCACTTTGCCACACAAGTGGCGCGTGGACGCGGTAACTGCAGCTCTTTGCTCCGAGGTGACAGAAGCCGAGAACGGCTCGATCCCAAAACGCGACTCTGAGAACGGGCGGCGGTGAAGCTCAGCTCTCTTCGTGTCGTCCTCTCGTCCAGTCTGTTGATGCTACTGCTGCTCTCTCTCTGGAAGTACAAGCTACGAGCTCACACTACGTTGAAGCCGACTACATCGAGTACATGGAGTCGATCATCCCATCCCAGTCGTCTAAACGCCGTGGACGTGTGCGCCATGTCATGCTTGCGGAGCCGAATGGTAGATACCACATGGAGAGAACACGTTGTCAAAGGTGCTTGAGTTTGGGGTAGTGCTGAGTCCAGTCGCTCCAAGTCTGCTTTCGTGTCTGTCTGTCTGTCTACTTGCCTGATTGTCTGCACGTCTACTTGCCTGATTGTCTGCGTGTCAGCTTGCCTGTGCCAAGTACGACAAGTACAGTGTTCGTAATCACTCGTAGATGTACTTGTGCAACTGTGTTCGCATCAGTCAGTTAGTTGGTCGTCCTTGCACGACGTGTGAATTCATTCATACTCGCACTCAATGCCGCGCTAGGTACGGAAAGCTCTGGATGTGTGATTTCATGTTTGCGGAAAGTTCTAAAACTTGAAGTAGTTAGTTGCTTAATATTTGATTGTGGGAATTTTGATTGGAGCGTGCGCCAATGTCTTCCGACACCTCCAAAAATAAGAAAAAAACGCACCTTTAACACCCAGTCTCTGAGTCAAGAAGGCGAAGCCCCTTACAATTTTTTTAAATGTGAAAAAAACTTTTGAATATGGCTCGGATCAGCGACGTTAGACGTTCAAATATAACTCTTTGAGTTGCAATCAGGACCATTCAACATATTTTCTGCCTGATGTGTATGAGCAGGGCTATAGCGATTTCAAAAACTTATAACTTTGGTGGCACATCGAGATACTTGTAATTTTGGCACACAACTTGACGATAATGCACTAAATTTATATATGGTAAAAATGTTACAGAAAGTGAATAAGTTCAGCTAATATCTCACCATCCTGCAAAATATAGCATCCAGGACGTACAAGCCTCTTTCCATACTAAGTCACGGACTTAGTTCAAGAAACAAAAACAAGCATGGCGTACAGCATGTCGCTTACATGACGGCAAATACGATGTACTAAGTTGCAGACCCTAATAGTGTGTATTATTGTACTTACAGATGGCTAAAATTGGTCCTTTTCAAGATTCGGAGAAAGCGTAATATTCTAATGGTGCCTCTCTAGATACTTCACCGAAATTGCAACCAGGTGCGTCTGTGCTTCCATCATCAGTAGCACTACCACACAAATGTTCGTCTTGATTGGATAAAAATTGATAATGTTTTTTTATTTTTTTCGGAAATTTTTGGCCTCCTTGAGTCAGAGACTGGGTGTTAATCATCCATCTATGTAAGAAGGGGCCCATTTTTTGGCGATTTTTATGCTATCTAGAACCTCACCGGTCTGTTCTTCCATCAAAGATAAAAGTATGCAATCGAAAAGACATAGCAAATTGAGACTTCACACACGTGAGTGTGTCAATCAAAGCATTTGCCAGTCAAGGCGGATACCTTCAAAGCTTTTGCTTTTATTCTGGTAATGATCTACATGGTTTGGAGAATTTGTGATTATAGTCGTGCCACCAACATTATCTTCTTGAATAAAGTATCAAAAATATTTTCTTGACTGAAATCGCTTATCCGAGCAGCGGCCACCTCATCAATAAAGTAGAAAATGCTGTGTTGACGGAGCGGGATATCTCCAAGATCACGCCGATCTAGAAAACAAAACTTTGGTGAGGTTTATCAAACACACTAATGTACATGCCCTGCAAGTTTAAGCTCAATCGTCAAAGGACCAGTGAAGGTAGCATTTTCAACCGCATACAAGAGGGTTCACTTCTTAGAGAGATTGGTGATTAAAATAATCATTATGTGGCTGAAAACAAAAAGAGTTTCCCTTTGACATGAAATTGTTTGTTTAAGTGTAAGAGTGTGTGGAAGATAGAAAAAGATAGCAGTTAAGTGCGAGCCAAGCTGTTGTATAGATGCTCACACGAAGAGATATGTTCAAAGTAACATGTCGAATAGGTATGCAACGAAGGAAGGCGCAGTTTACAAAGGGATTGGACGGTTGAATAAAGGAGAAGTATAGCATCTGTGTGCGACGAAAGTAAGACGACAGAAAATTTGAACACAGGAGAAAAGTCGGCCTCAATGTGCGCCAGTGTGTGTGTGTGTGTGTGTGATAGAAAGAGAGAGAGAAACTGGGCAAATTATGAGAGGGGCGGGCAGGACGGGGCACGAGCAAACCATTATGTGTGAGCGTGAAAGACGGAGAGAGGGATAGCTGGGCGTGGCCAAAAGGGGCAAAGAGGGAGAGGGAGGACTTGAGAAGCAAGACATTGTGCTTGTGTTTGTGCGAGAGAGAGAGAGATATGAGGTAACGCACATAGTAAGAGAGAAGGACAGAGAGTACGGTGTGAGAGAGAGATCTGAAGTACCGCACATTGTAAGAGAGAATGGCAGAGAGTACGGGATGTGCAAGACATTGCGTGAGTGCGTTAGAATGGTAAAGCGAAGCACACAGGGAAAAGAAGTTCAAGGATACTGAGGAGCACGACATTGAGTGAGAGAAAAAGAGAATGAGAGAGAGAGCTGAAAGAGGCACACAGGATGAGAAAACGATAGAGAAAACTAGGAAGCAAGACATTAAGAGAAAGAGAGAGAGAGTAATGTTTCGAGTACGAATAAGCATGTGTGGGTATATATATACACAGACAAATGAGCAGGGCAAATGACAAGAAAACATGAGATGACGAAGCGGCGTTGGGTTCCGATGAGGGGAAGAGAGTGATAGAAGGAACATAGTAACCTGAAGTGAGAAAAAAACAAGGGGAGGGGGTATGATCGGAGTTTGAGTGATTAAGTGAGTTTTGTGAGTGCGTGAGAAAATAACTAACTAAATGAATGCCTGAAGGGACACAGCGTGCACGCAGTGAGACTTAGAAAGTGACTGGCGGAGTAAACCGCCGAGCGACTGGATAGCTGTGAGAGTGAGCGAGTGAACCACCGTAGAATAAGTAAGTAATTAAGTAAGTTAGTGGATCACCGATTGAGTAAATGGTTGATCGAGTGAGTAAAAGAAAAGGTGTTAGAGAGTAAATGAGTGAGTGAGTGAATGGGTGAGTGAGTGAGTGAGTGTATACGTGTGTACGTGTTTGTGGTGAGCGAGTGTGTGGGTGAGTGAGCGAGTGAATGAGCTAGTGGGTGGGTGAGAAAGTGAGTAATTGAGTGAGTCGGTCAGCGAATGAATGAGTGCGTTGAGTGGATGAGTGAGTGAGTGGGTTTGTGAGAGATTGAGTTGGTGAGTGAACTGAACTAAAGGCTGTGCGAGCTAGTGAGTGAGAAAAATACTCTAGGGGGTTATGGAGTGAGCGAAAGGAGAGAGAGAAGAGAAGGGAGAGATGATGGAGTACTGGAAATAGGAGTGGGTGGGATAGGCGCTGGGGCATACATTTAATATGATTGGTGGAAGTAACGCTTGAAACAGAAGGGGGAGGTGTAATTACAGACCATGTAGACAGAGAACAGCAAGACAGCTAGAGGTATCACGCGGTGAGTAGTGCGCAAAACATGCAGATAGTAAGGAACATTATGCGAGGGTAGGCTAGCCAACAGGAAGCAATGTGGTGATATGGTGTGCGTGAAAGCGTGCGTAGCGCTACAGTAGAATATCACACAAGTTCGGACATACTGAAATTACTCCTTTTAAACGCGAAATTGCAGCTAATCAGAGAGCGCCGTTTCCTCAGAATTGACCAATTGTTTTTTTCTAATTGGGATCCGGAAAACAAAAAAGTGTTTTTAACATGCTGGGACGAGTTCGGACGTATTATGTCCGAACTACAAAAAAATTAATATCCAATACTGAAAGCAAGGCATATCCGTATTGCAAAATTATCTTTCAAGTTCAGACATCGTTTTTAACATTCGCTGAAATACCCCCAAGCGACCACTCGCAGTGTGCGCAGTGAGGTCCTGTTCAGCATAAGCACATCGGTACTAGTGCCGGCGAGCACACAGCGCGCTTGACAGACTGCTCTGAATGCGTTCGGAGGCTTTCTTCTGTGCGAGAAGATGTCTGCTCGTGACGTCGAGCTCGCGATCGCTGCTGACGAGAGCAGCCGCGCGTTCGATGTTGTGATGGACAAGTTCGCGATGTACCTCGCGCGCAAGAACGGCAGCTCTGACTGCTCTCTCGAAAGGAACACGGTCAGTGCTTACTATGGCCATGTGAAGAACCGCTACTTGGACATGTTTGGCTCGCAGCGTGCCGTGTGTGAGAGGAAGTTGGCCAAGATAGGCCCAACTCTGGACAAGTACTGCGTAAAGAGCGCGACAACTACATCAACAAAGCGCCTGCGTGCCGATCGACCGAACAGGTGGCACTGTCATGCTCTCTGTTCGAAACGGCTTCAAAACCATACGACTACGGTGACGCTGCGCTGGTCAACATGCTGTGGTACCTGATCGGCAGAAGCTCAGACGCGTCAAGTCTCCTCAAGACGCAACTCACTGTGTATCCAGGTGTGTTCCTATGTATAGAATCTCATGCTGAAATGCGAGGTGAAATGTCTAAAAATCTCCCAGGAGGAGTCGTGTTTTTCCAGTTCAAGCGGATCAAGTCAGCGGAATAGCAAGGTGTCACGCTTTACTCCCACTGTGACGCGTTTGCAGCGTGCCCTGTGGACACACTTGCCGTCGCGACGATCATGCAGACGACGCCATCCCCACGGCTTCTCAGTCATCTGCTTCAACCCACCCAGAACGAAATCAATTTTCCACCTCGTGAAAAACTTACTCGACATCCTTAGCCGAACGGGCTTCGATTCAAACCATGCAGCCGCAGATTTAACAGGGCAAGCCGCCGCTCCACGCTCAGAAGCTCCAGGGCTGCACAACTTTGTCAACCGTCTACTGCTCTGCCTCTCGAGGATTGCGTGAGCTGGCGGGAAATGCTCACGGACGGGCTAACGTCTTACCCGTTCAGGCGCGGCGCCGCCCAGATAGCCAACGGGGACTCCAACCTCAGTCTGCAATGGATACTTGATAGATGAGGATAGGGGATGTCAAACGTCAGTAAAGGAATGGCCTACATCATCAACACAACGCATGAAGACCAAAGGGTTTCGAAGACGCTTACCGGTTGGCGGCACAACGAGACTCCTGCCTTGCTGAGCTTTCGACGGGTTCGACTCCATTGTGCGCCGCCGCTTGGTTGCGTTTCAAGACGTGGTGCTGCAATCCGCATTCGAAAACGCAGGGAGCTCACATCCTATTCGCGTTGATGTTCTTGAGGCGTTCGCGGCGTCGGCCGTCATTTACTTCCCGGAGGTGGCAGCGGCGTTCCCGAACTCCCCTACGTCGTCAAGATGATTGCAGCGTCAGCGGGGTTAGGAATATCGCAGGGGGAGCTGTCCAGCTGGGATCTGCTCGTGCGGGCTAAAATGCTTGAGCGCGCACCTCCTCCCTCATCTTCAATACCGACGCCGCCAGCTGCTGAGCAGGTGCTCAGCGAGCACGGCCGTCTGGTCAAAGAGCTTGTACGCCAGAAAAAAATGCTCGCGGAGCAGAATCAGCAGACGCTTGCAAAGTTCGGCGTACTGGAGGACCTTGCAGTTGGAGCAAAGCGTACCTACTGTAGCTCCTCTAACAAAGACGACCGATGCCGTTGACGGGGCTGCAGGAGTGATGTACACGAGCTCGGGTGTTGTCGAAGGTTCTAAGCGGTGACGCAATGCGTCTGGCAAACGTCTTCACAAGATCTGGTGCGAATGGCATGTAGAGTTGCAGTGCTCAGCCGAAATGAGCAGACAGCGAGCGCAAGACACGAACGCGACAGTTGGCTTCATGAAACTGTTCTTACCTGATGGGTTTGATTTAGAGTGCGGAGACGTACATGAGCTCGGCAACCTGTCGGAATCCAACACGCTCGGGTTATTTCGAGAGCATGGTGTCGCGGTGACCTCGTACGGACTAGTGCTGACTGCATTGAAGAAGCTGTGGCGTGCTGCGGAGCTGAACGACCTCATCGACTGCTTCGAGTCGCTCTGCGCTCGAGGGCTGGTTCACGACACCACTCCCGAAGTAGCGCAACACGCGTTAAAGATCGTTCGCCAAACCAGCACGCAGTAAGGAGTGGTGATGATCACCAAACTGTCACTCTCACCTCGACCACCTCGACCGTCACCAGCTGCTTCTGCATGGGCTTCTTCTGCACTCTCGTGGCGCCTCACCGTCTGGATGCAATGGACGGAGGGATGAGAGTTTGGAATGCTACGGTCAGTCGCGCTGTCCCTGTACCCAATCGCAGCAGGTGTGAGTGAGGAAAATGGAGTCGCACTTCATAATCTTTCCGTGGTTCGCACCTGGCGCACGCATTACCTTGACGCTCTTCACCGCGCTCCGAGCGGCATCACTGACGGTGCGGTTGGCGCGATCTCGCTCTTCACTGTTGCGAGTTGGTAACAGGCGGGCTGGTATCATACAAAATCACAGTCAAACACAGCGCTCGTGCTCCCAATAAAGCTCGGTGCACGAACGCACCACGTCTCGCTCGCCCCTCGCTTGCGCGCGTCCTCTCTCGCCATCTCGGCTCGCCTCGCACGACCCGCACAACGAGCGGCATCGCTGGCGGTGCAGTTGGCGCGATCTCGCTCTTCTCTTTATCGTGCGATTGTGGAGTCTTTTGATTGTGCCAAACACAGTATTTGACACAAATACAGTACTTACTGATTTTTCGAGATGTCCGAATCGTTTGAGCTATTTGTACAGTGTCCGAATTTGGCGCTATAGTGGATTGATTAGATAGGAATAATTAAAGTATTTGGATGCATGGAAGGTAGCTCTTTTCCATTGGACGAGCCTCCAGCAAGTATTCTTAATTGTCGGCGCGAAAACAGAAAAAGGTTCGTTCCCCATGATTGGATCATAAACTTCCAAATTTTATATCAGTCAAAAAAATATAAAATGGTGAATGTTGACTGTCTGCACCTCGTGCAACGTTTTTCTCACGATGTTGCACGAGAAAAACTGATATTAACATTTACTTCTTTATACAAACAAATATAACATGAAATTAACACATTGTGCAAAAATAACTGGTTTAAATTCGACTCCTTCAAAATTTTAAATTTTACCGTGTACTGTATTTCCCGCGATAATGAGGACCACCTATCGTGTCTCTTTTTGAAATTTTCCTCAATGAAACAGTATGTAAACGCTATGTACTTAAATATATTTTCGTTGACTATGTAATGTGGGGAGGCAGTAAAAGCGAAATACTGATCATGATCAAATTCTTCAAGCGGGATATAATATTTTGCAGGTAAACAATCCCGTGATTTCGAAAATCACAACTGAGTCCGAAGGGTCCCCATTATCGCGGGAAATACAGTACTAGTACTGTATGTATTTTATGCTGGACACTGGATCTCTCTGGGATCCCGGAGTAACTCTGGATTAAAATCCAGAGAACTCGTCTGCTGCCGGTTCGCTAGCCTGTGAGCAGCAGGTTCTTCGCGAGCGGATCCTCGACGGGCTGGACGAGTCCGCAGTCTTCCTGCACCCCGACCGCGTTCAGTTTGTCTCTGCTGATCATCCCTTTGAAGCACGCGCAGGCTCCAGTCGCGTAGATGCAGACGCCCCTGTGCGAGCCACAAGGCGTCGAGCGGGTGAGTGCGGGAGGAAGCGTTTGCCGCCCAACGATCAGCGAACGGCACGTACTTGTTGGAGCACTCGACGTTCTCGACGGTGCCCCGTTTCGACGTGCCCACGCCGTCGCAATCGATCGTGAACTGCAGGATCTGCGCCGCGTTGAGCTTAACGTCGGCGCGCAAGGGCGGAACGTCTCTGAGCGCCGAGATGAACTCGACCGTGATCTTGTTGGTGCCGCCCAGCGTGTACGCTGGGGACGCCGCGCCAGCAGAGTACGACACCTTCACTTGGTCGATGGACTCGACGGCGTGGAGAGCATTCTGGATATCCAGCGCCAAGATGTCGGATGCCAGCAGTCCCGCGCCCTCGCCGCGGAAGACGAGCGCGAACGTCATGACCTGCACGTGCCGACTTGGGCTTCGAAACGAGTAGCGAATACGAATACGAATATATTCGTCAAAATGTGAACGAATATCGGAAGATATCGTATTCGGAGGTATTCGTCCGATAACATTGACGAGTATTCGAATACACACCAAACGAATTTTGAAGGGTGTAGGTTTCGCTTAAGTTCGTGTCGATTATATGAGCAGCCAAATCATTCGACCTCATACCAGTACATGTGAGTCGCACATACCAATCTTACGGGGCACAGCTCAGCTTGAGCAGCACCAGGATTCCGTCGAACAGCACTAACGCTTCCAGTGCGCTCTGGTCCGTCGTCAGGTTCACTAGTGTCGCCGCACAGTTCCGCAGCAGCTTCAGGTGCTCAATGTCGCTGATGTCGGTGATCTGTGTGGTGGCTCCGCCTTCAACTGAGCATGAGCTCCCTCATGAAGCCCGAGGTTCCATGTCGGCGGTTGTGCTTCTGATGGCAGTCTCGGATGCGCCAGATGGGTCTATTTTGTGCAGTTTATGTTAAAAAAGACGTTCTGGCTTCGTGTCTTGATAGCTTGCTCGCTAAAAAAAATACGTGTTTTGATACATGAATATCCCTCATTGCACAATCGGCTTGTCGAGATCACTGTTTGTTTCTTTTGTTGTTGTTTCAACAGTCTTGCTGTTAGAGACTCCAAGCTGCGCGCGTTGCTGCGATCATAGTACAAGTATCTGTGCCGGATTCGCGAGTATTGAATACTCGCGAATACTACTTGCTAAAATGTGAACGTATACTTTGGGGTTCTCGACTCGTGTATTCGCTTTTCGTTTCGAGTACACGAGTCATTTCGGAGCCCAAGTGCCGACAGACGATCGTCTGCACCTCGCGTGTCTGGCCGGTGGTGCGCGGGTCGTCACCGCGCGGTCACGAGCGCAAGGAGCAGTCGTGCCCCTCGAAGCCGTCGTCGCAGATGCAGCCCTGGATCTTGTCGAAGTCCCAGGTCGTGGGGCTGTTCGGTGTCTTGCCGTACGTGATCGCCAGCGGCTCGCCGTTGCTGCGCGCTTCGAGCGCCAGCTCGGCCATCGTGAGGCACCGCCCGTGGCCGTTGCACGGAGCGTCCAGGCCTGGACACGCCATGCGCTCGCACGCAGCGCCTTCGAACGGAGCCGGGCACACACACTCGCCCTTGGTCGTATCGCAAACACCGACGCCCGAGCACGTCGCGAGCGAGTGGGCGCGGTTGTCGGAGATCGGCAAGTCGAACCATGCGACACCGCTCGGGCAGGTGCGGATCGAGCAGTCCCCGGACGTCCATCCGGCCACGCAGAAGCAGCGAAACTGCGGCGCGCCGGTGCAGTAGCCGTGGCCGCTGCAGGCAATCTCGCCTGGGCATGCGATGATCGTGAGTGTCGGCGCGCCGCAGTCGCCGCGATCTCCAGGCTGCCCGTTCCCGCCACTCGTCGTGTACCCGCTGTAGCAGGCGCAGACCCCAGAGCTCTGGTCGCACGCGCCGCGGTTCGAGCACTGTTCGTTCTCCTTCGTACCGTCTTCGCCCTTGGTGATCGTGAGCTTTGGCGTGCTGCCAACACCGGCGTGGACGAGTTTCGCGCCATCGCCGACCAGAAGTGGGAGGCTGCGGTTCGTCACAGAGAGCAAAAGAGAGTCCACCGACACAGATGCACACAACTAAGTGACGAGCAGCTCTGGCGCACGGGGGCGTGTGTCGCGATGCACAAGAGCTACTAGGACTAGAAACACAGCGTACGAGCCGAAGTTCTGCGTGAACTCCATCGTGACAAAGTTGCCGTCGGGCGAGCAGAACGTTGTGCTCGTGCCCGCGAAGAGCACGTTGACGCTCCGCAGCGTGGAGAGCGCCTGGAGGCATCCATGAACACCCACACTCGTTAGCAACACTGTGTCCGCACAGTCGCATTTACAGTCACACGCAGCGGGAGAGACGGACGTTCAGCTTTGTCCAGACGATGTCAGCCGAGTCGGTGGCGCTGATCGGCACCGTCGTCTGGCCCCTGTACGACAGTGTGAACGTCCCGCTCTGGGGACACACCGCAGCCGCTCAACGTGAGTCGAATTCGGGTTGTATGACCGTCTCTATCGCTGTTGGACCGAGTCAAAACGCACGGTTGCTGCGCAGTTCACGGTCTGCTTGTCGTTCTTCTGGAGCCCGAAGATCGCGTCCGTCGACGCGCCGGTGAGCGGGTCGTCTCCGGTTGGACAAGTGTCTGCGGCCAGCGAGAATCTCCAGGCGCTTGTGAGGGCACCTTTCGCGACTATGACCACCCAAGCAAGTGAGTGGTGGTACGCACGCTTGGAACAGTCACCGCCGTCGTAGAACTCATCGCAGACGCAGCCGTAGACCTTGTCGCTGTCCCAGTTCGTCTCGTAGCGGAAGGGGGAGCCGACGCCTTTGTCTTTGCGGAAGGCGTGGAAGCGCATCGAGCGGCAGTCGCCATGCTTCGAGCACTCGTTCGGACACGCCACTGCATCACACCCAGGGAAGCAGACCAGACGGCGCACTCTGTCAATCTATGCAACTTCTGCTACAACACCGTTCAGCTCAGCCTCCAGCAACAAGAACGCACTTCGTTCACACGCGCGGCCTGTGAACCCGGCGTCGCAGGAGCATCTACCCGAGCTCGCGTCACACGTGCCACGGTTCGAGCACACGGCGGGCTGGTGCGCGCGATCGGTGGCCACTGCGACGTCGCTCCACGCTGGCCCGGTCGGGCACGTACCTGCAGCCATGAGTCAATCAGTGTCAGCACGAAGGCGTACTCGCGTCGGTTCAGTCACTCTCCATGGACAACAACAGCAGGAAAACGCACGCAGAGAGCAGTCGTCGCCAATGAAGCCCTTGAAACACGCGCAGATGCAGCCGTTGCCTCGCGAGGTGCAGACGCCGCGACCACTGCACGCGTTCGGGCAGCAGCTCCCAGCAACTCGGCCCACCGCCACCACCAGTAGCAGGAGGAGCAGCGAGAGCGCTTGGGCCGCCATCGAGCGCATCGTGACGCGAATGTCTTTTTGATTCGCGTCGTTTCGCGCATAACGGTTACGTAATCGATGTGGTCCACATCGCCATTTCCAGCCAAACGTTTGATCATTTTGACACGAGCCCATTGATCGAAGTGATGGCGACGGCACTGCGACTCGCACGCGCGAGCGGCGCTGCGCTGCGCCGCGTGTTGGTGACCCGCACGGCGCTCCCGCTGGCGCGACAGCAGCCGCGCCGCGTTGTTGTTGATGCGCTGTTGCACAGGCGCTTTGCTCTCGCAGAGAGGCAGCAGGCGCTCGCTGTCCGTCTCTTCAGCACCTCCGCAAGCGACGATGAGGTGCGTGTGTGTGTATGGGAGCTGCTCCTGGGTCGCGAGCATGTGCGCAATCGAATTTCGGATGTGGATTGCCTGCTGATGTTTGTGTGGATGGTCTGCAGGGCCTCCGAGCGCTCAAGCGCGCAAAGGAGCTGATCGAGGAGGACAACCTGGAGGAAGCGATTGGCTTCCTGAGCGTCGCGGCTAACGACGACATCGCTGAGGCGCAGTACCTCCTCGGCGGGGTGCTGATCGACGACGAAGAAGACAGTGGCCTCGAGGGCGAAGAAGTGGTAGAGGACGACGAGGACGACGGCGACGACAACCTCGTTCTCGACGCGGAGACGAAGCGCCAGATGAACTTCAGCGAGGACGACCCGCAAGACATCCGCAGTATCCGCAAGAGCGCGCGCAAGGCGTACGTGGAGTACCTGAAGGCGAACAGCGCGGCGGCGCCCGTCGTGCGTCTCGGCCGGAAGGAGAAGGCGAGCGTCGTGCAGCACGCGACCGTGCCGGAGCTCGACCGCGCGTTCGGCACGACGCTCAAGCAGTTCCTCGACCCAAAGACCAAGATGCGGCCGCTGAGCGAGGTGACGAGCGATGTCGAGCTCGCGCAGCTCGACAAGGCGGACTCGACGAAGGCGGTCGAGTGGATCCGCCGCGCGGCCGACAACATGTACGTACGCCGTAGTCCGCGGGTTGTGTGGCGGCTGTGCGCTCGTCCTGACAGCCTCTCTCTCTCACTCTCTGCTCGTTAGGCACCGTGAAGCGCACGTGCAGCTCGGCAACCTGTGCCTGAGCCAGGAGCCGCCGCTTGCGCGCTTTGCGAGCGAGTGGTACTCGCGCGCGTGCTCGGCGCGCGACCCGAACCCGCACCCGGACGCGCTCTACAACATGGGGCTCATGCTGTACGACGGTGTGGAGGACGCGGAGCCGCCGTTTCCGGCGGTCAAGGCCGCGTCGATCCCGTACTTTGTCAAGGCGGCCGAGGCCGGGGACGCGTCGGCGCAGTTCTTCATGGGGCACCTGCTGCACCAGGGCGACGCGGAGCTCGAGATCGAGGCGAACCTCGAGAGCGCGCTCATGCTGATCAACAAGGCGGCGGACGCGGGCCACGGCAGCGCGCACTTCTACCTCGCGCAGCTCTACCGGTCGGGTGACCCGGCGCACAACGTTGCGGCGGACGAGACCAAGTTCCTCGCGCACCTGGACGCCGCGATCGAGCTCCAGGACGAGGACGCGCTCTTCTGCATGGGGGACATCTACTTCCACGGCAGCGACGGCTTCCCGACGGACCTCGAGCAGGCGCGCCGGTTCTACAAGGCCGCGGCGGCCGAGGGCAGCGCGGACGCGTTCTGCTGCCTCGGCACGATCTACTACCAGGGCCTCGGCGTGGCGCCGCACCTCGAGCGCGCGTTCCTGTACTACCAGGAGGCGGCGGACCGGCACTCGATGGAGGCCTGGAAGAACCTCGCCGAGATGTACGCGTTCGGCCGCGGCGTGCCGCGCAACCAGGCGACCGCCGACGCGATCCTCGAGATGCTGCGCAAGGTGGAAGAGGCCGAAGCTGGTGACGAGTAGGCGATAAAGCAGGGACGGGTGTGCGTGTGTGCAGCAGCTGTATAGAGACCGAGACACACACAAGCTGATGGAACAAGCGAGAGACTGAGAGAGAGACATTCATGTACTTCCCTGTCACGTTCGGCCGCTTGGATGTCGTCGTTGCCGCGCCTCGGGGGGGGAGACGTGGCTTGGGCGACTCGCTGTGCTCAGGACAGCTGGGTCGGGTCTGCGTACACCACCACGGTCGACATGGGGAAGCGCACGTCTGTTCGCGCCGTGTACCGGGGCTTCGCGCGCGCCGCAGCCGCCTCGGCGGAGTCCTCCGGGACGCTTTCTCCGTTCGCATCAACCGCCGACGACGACGACGGCGTATCTTCCGTGTCGTTGGCTACGCTGCCTCCCGGGGATGCCGCATGTTCGTCCTGAGTCGACGCAGTGTCGGCCGGGGCCTGGGCCGCAAGAGTCTCGGGCTCGTCGGCTTCGTTGCTCGGCTGTCGCTCCGTCGAGTCGCTCGCCGCAACGTCCTGCGACGGTGACAGCCGCTCCGGTCGCACTATCGCGACACCAAACGACAAACGGCAAACGACAAACGACAAACGATACACACACGCAAGGCGGACGTGTGAGTGCGGTCCGACACTCGCCCATCCCACACTTGCTGCTGCTGGTGGCCGCTGTCGTATACGCACAGTACGCGTCAGTCGCGGCCGTCGCGTCCTTCGACAAGCTGACGAAGCCGACAGACGTGCCGATCGACGAGCGCGAGGACGACGGCAGACGGTGCAGATACCCATGCGCGACTTCGGCGCCGAGCACTCCGTCGCCGCCCCAGTCCTCGCTCGGAGAGATCGACACGATGCGCACTTGGTCCACCGCCGTGCTGAAGGACACAGGACCCACTCATCAGCTTGTGCCACCCAGTGCCACCCATTCATACGCGCAGGCGCCGCACTTGTAGACGTAGCACTGGAACGTGTCGTCGAGCGCGTCGAGGATCTCGTCGTGCAGGTCCTCTGGGTCGCGGAACACGCGCTCGGGCGTTCCGAGCAGGTAGTCAGACTCGGGCCGGAGCCCCGCTTGGTGGGCAGGCGAGTCCTGCACCACATTCTATGTAGCCAACCAGCCACCAGCGTCACCCAACGCGTCAGCAGCACGCAGTACACACAGCGGCGGGGCGGACGCAGACGCAGCCGACGCACCAGCACGTGCAGCAGCTGGTCCTCCGCGCCTTCGTACGAGTCGAAGCGGATCGTGACGCCGAGCAGCCCCTTGCCCGGCCACCCGCGCGTCGGCGTCAGCTCCAGTTCTGCGCCCACAAAGGAGCCCCCGACATCGATCTCAGCACCCGAGCAGAAGGACCACCCACGCCACCAAAGCAGCAGGAGGAGGAGGATACTCGTCGACCCACCCACCTCGCGTGGTCTGGGACTTGACGTTGTAGACCGAGAGGCGCATGGGGCGATCCTCGCTCTGCGCGATGAGCTCCATAAGCGTCGAGTCCTTCGTGTCCTGCGCACGAGCAACACGAGCGCAGGCCGCCGCCGTCCCATTCTCTCGCGTTAGGATCTCGGCTTTCTCCATTCTTGATACCAAAAGCACACTCGTGCCACGCCCACACGCGAACGCACCAGGCGAATGCCGTTCGCCTCAAGAATGAAGTCGAAGAACGACACGAATCCAGCGCGCGAGGCGGGCGACTGCTCCTGGATGCCCAGCACGCGGAAGCCGCAGCACGCGGCGTCCGGGAACTCTCCGTCCCCCTCGCCGTCGTCATCACGCGCATTGCGAGGGCTCAGCGTCGAGCTCTCGTTGCCCATTTTTTTGAAATGATACCAAAGTATCAAATCATTCATAAATTGGACAGTATCTTGAAGCGTTGCGACCATGAGTGCTGCCGAGCAGGACGACGACCTCGACGAGCAGTACGCGTTCGTCCCTGAGCACCTCCGCCACCACTTCCGCGTGGACTTTTTCGGCGGCGGCGATGACGAGCAGAACGCCATCCGTTGCGCTCGACGCGCTCGCAGCGCGCACTTCGTCTCGACTGCGCTCTCGGCGGACGAGCCGCCGGTATCAAAGACGGCACTGGCGACCGCTGCCAGACAATCACCGCTGTCGCCACCTGCAGAGCGCCAGTTGTACTCGCTGTCCATTGAGCGCTCGATCACATCACGCATGACGTTCGACCGCTCGCTCGCTCGGCTTCAGGACTACTTCGACGACAAGTCCGGGCGCCTCGAGCAGCTCGACAAGGCGCAGCCAGCCGCAGTGCCGCCGTGGCTCGACGACGCGAGCGTCAAGCTGCCGACGCTCCTGCAGGCGCAGCGCCAGGTCGTCCAGGCAGTCGAGTCGTGTTTGGGCGACTCGGACGTCTACCTCGCGATGCTCGAGCCACTGCCGAGTCTCCCGCCAACGCCGCGGCTTCGGGTAGCTGCCTGCTCGTCGAAAGGCTCCGCAGCGTGCGCAGCGATTGAGCACATCACACAGTCCAGAGTAGAGAGCGTGGTGGCGCCGACCGCGAGCTTCCCATTGCTCGGAAGCAACGGCTCGAGCTCGTTTGGAGTGCTGGCAGTCGACAGCTCCCGCAAGGCTCGCCGCCTCCTGCCAGAGTCTATGACAGTCGGAGAGCTGAGCGAGTTTCTCGTGCGAAAGCACCTCAAGGACGCGGCCCGCGAGCTCCAGCGCCGCCAGGTTAACGGCCGCCAGTTCCTCGCGCTCACCGAGAGCGACGTGCACCACACGCCCGCGTTCAGCGGCCTCCTGGTCGCGACACGCAAGCGACTGCTCCAGCTGGTGCACGCGCTCAAGCGCGGCGAGACGATCCACCTGGCGAGGCCGCCGCACTACTTCTTCGACGACCCGGACGCCATGGCGTTCCTGCGCGGCGTCACGCACGCTGCCGGGGTCTTTCTCGACGGCTACCGACGCGTGCACTGGCACCGCGTGCTGGCCGACGTCACGCGAGACGCCGAGTGCACCATGCTCGATGTGTACGGCACGCTACTTCGCGGAGTCGCGCAGTCCGTAGACGCGGTCGAGCGCGTTGTGATCTGGCGGATCGCCAGGCAGCCACACGTGAAGGTCGACGTCGTGGCGTCGACGCAGGTTCAGGACGACCGGCTCGGGCCGTTCGTGCAGTGGAGTGACCGCCTCATCAAGCGGATCGCGCTCTACAAGGTGGGTTCCGCCGTGGACGCAGGTCGTCTCGTCCAGGGCGCAGTGACGCGGATCATCCTCTCGAACCAGGAGGCCAGCAGCTCGGCTGCCGACAGCGCGTTCGAGTGCGAGGCAGCGCAGTACCACGTCGCGTGGGCGGACCGGACGGTGGAGCGGTACTCGTGGCGTCAGCTGCGACAGCTGCTTCCGGTCCGAGAGATGAACGCGAAGCACTTCCAGTTAGTGCATCTGCTCGAGCGCTTGGAACAGGCAGCAGCGCTGTCGCCGACACAGCAGCTGCTCGGAGCTCAGCGACTATCGAACCGTGCGTCTCTCGTACCTGACAGCGCAGTCGACGTGGCGCGGCTGACGAACCCGCACGGAGTGGCTCTGGTCATCGAGGACGCCCACTGCCCAGCGAGCGCGCAGTACGTGCTCGAGGTCGACTTCCCAGGCGACTTTGAGGTCCCGCAGCCCACCGCCGCGTTCCTACAACGCACTGTCGGCGTCGCCGCAAAGAGCATCGCGTGTGTCCGCGGACGCGACGCGCGGCGCCTCCGCCGCCAGGAGTCCGCTGTGCGAGTCGCGCGCGAGTTCCGCTCGATGGTCCTCACGCCGTCCCCAGACGCTCTGCGCGCGCTCTCGGACGTCGTCGCTCGCGTCTTCGCCGAGGTCGTGAGCAACCTCCCGGGAGTGGAAGCTCAGCTGGCGGAGCTGCAGCCGGGCGGCGCGCAGTTGCACTACACGTTTGCAGCGAACGGATCCACGCTGCTCGGCAGCGTGCTCCAGCGCGGCCAGGGCGTGTCGTTCCAGTGCCTCGACGCGAAGACGCCGCTGGTGGTTCACAGCGGGTCGGAGCTGCGCAGCCGCCTGCGTCGCCTTGGTCGCGACTGCGAACCGGCCGCGGCCGAGTTCCCGTACGTCTTCCTGCCGCTGGTGCACGACGGCTGCGCTGTCGGCGTCTTCAGCGCTAACCGGTTCGTCGATGTCGCGAAGGGGAGGCCTGACGAAGCGCACCCGGAAGCAGGCGTGCTGCCGTACCTCCAGTCTGTGGTCCAGCCACTTGCGACTGCAATCTACCTCAAGCGCCGCTCGCACGCCCTCTCCGAAATGCAGCAGCTAGCGCTCGAGCCGCTCTGCTCGCCGCGCCAGCTCCTGTTCGCTGCCTGTCAGGCCGTGAAATACGTGCTCGTTGGCGCGTGGAAGGTGCGCGTCGTCGAAGTCGACACTCTGTGCGGTAGAACCAGCGCGATCTACGAGCTCTCAGAGGCGGAGCTCGCGCTTGCATCGTCCCTCGACGTTCGGTTCGTCGAGGCGGTGCGGCTCCGGAAGAGAGAGCTGCTGCGCGACACGGTAACGCAGCACTTCGCTCTCGACAGCGCTGTTGTGGCGCAGCTCTACGCTCGGATCGCGTCGTACGACGCGGCCGACGAGGACGATGCAAAGCTGTTGGAGACGCTCGACGAGGGCGTCAGTAAACGGAGCACAAGCACCAGCTCCGTCCCGGAATCGGAGCGACGGCGGCTCGAGAACAAAGCGGTCGCGTCGCGGTACCTGCAGCTGTTGCCGCCGCCGCCACAGGCAGCACTCAAGGCGCAGGGCAACCTGTCGAGCGAGAAGTACGCCCGTCATGCGTTGGCCGTGCTCCTCGGGGGCAAAACGAGCCACGTCGCCCAGATCCCGTCGCTCGCGCTCGGCCATTCGAGCGTGTACCTGACGATCGCCAGCCTCCCGCAGTTCCACGCGGCGTGCGACCTCGACTACGTCACGCGCGTCGCGGAGACCGCGTCGACGCTGCTGGAGAACCTGCGCCAGCGCGTCGAGCGCAGTCGGAGACGCGTCGCTGCGATCGACGCCTTCCAAGCAGCGTGCGACCAAGAGGTAGCGGCGCTCACCGCCAAGCTCAGCACCGCCACCAGCGAGCAGCCACAGCACCACAACGCCTGTAGGAGACCCGCTCACGCGCTCGCGGCGTCCGACGAACGGGACATCGAAGGCGTCGTGGGCCTCCAAGGACGCCTCCTCTCACTCATCCAGGACGTGTTGTTCAAGACGAACGTGTACATCGGACTGCTGGAGCCGTCGCTCAAGCGCATTCAATTCACCAGCGCATCGCCGGGCAGTGTCATGAAGGGGAAGCACCTGAAACACGGGGACGGCGTCGGCTTCCACGTACTGGAGACCGGCGCGCCGGTCGTCGTCACGGCGAGCGACGTGTCATCTCGACAGCCGACACCAGGGCTGAGACTGCGATTCTTCACGACAGATCCGACAACGCGTAAGTGGCCGTTCATCTGCGTGCCCATCGGCTCGGTCGGAGTGCTCAGCGTGGACGACTTGAAGCAGTACGAGCGCCTCGCGTGCGAGCCACAGCCGGAGCTCGGCGTCGTCGACTTTCTCTGCCAGCTTGGTGCGCGGTTCGGCGCCGCTGTCGGTACCGTGCGGGCGGTGACACGCGCTGCCCGACAGGCGCTGCGCGCGCAGGCGCTTACGCGGATCATGGCAGCATGTGACGACATGCGCACGCGCTCGTCAGGGCTCCTGCAGCACCTTGTGGTCCAGGAAGTCGAAAGCGCGCTCAACGGCGTCGACGCGTACATCGGCGCGGTCGAGCCGCTGTGCGCGCTCGTGCGGTTCACGGCCGCGTCGTCCCGGAGCTGCATGGCGAACCAAACTCTCAGCAGCGCCGACAGCGCGTCCTTCCGCGTCTTCGCCACGCAACGCCCGCTTGTCGTTCCGCAACTGCGCGACTACTGCGCCCACGAGACCGCGTCCACGATCGCGAGCAACGGGAAGCTCCGAGTCTTCGGCGAACGGCCGCCCCCCACCGGCGCGTTCGTCTGTGTGCCGATCCCGTTTGTCGGCGTGCTGTCGGTCGACACGTTCCCCGGCGCCGCCGGCGGCGCGTACATGGCGCACGTGCCGGAGAAGGGCGTCGTCGAGTTCCTGTCACGGGTGGCGAACCTCTTGGGTGAGAACCTCCGGACACACGCCGCGCTCACCGCCGCCAGGGCCGTCCCCGCGCTCTTCCAGGGGAACAGGTCCACGCTCCCAGCCACACTGCTCGCGGTGCTGCACCAGGTCGCGCTCAACCTCGTCGCCGCAGAAGAGATGCACGTCGTGCGCTTCGATCCGCGCACGCGACAGGCGATGTCGCCACCCTTAGCGAGCTTAATGAGCTCGACGCTGGACGGTACCAACGGCACCCTCGCGTCGCTGATGGAGCGGGCTCTCCAGCGTGTCGAGGGGCTTCAATCAGCCTCCGACGTTGCGGCCGCGTCCTGCTCGGCTCTCCCCGGCACCCCCGAGGTGATCGTCGCGGCTCTCAACGCAACGCGCGACGTCGAGGACGACGCTGGGAGTGCTCTCCCAACGCTTCTCGTCGTGAGACGCGTGGCCGGAGCCGCGTGGGAGTACGACGTGGACTTCCTCACGTTGCTCGTGCCGCTTGTGAACGACCTCATCGCGCAAGTGAACGCTCGGGTTGAAGGCATCGTGGCCCGGCGACAGGCGTTGCAGCACATCGAGCGCCTGAGCGAGCAGCTCGCCTGCGTTCCTTCCGCTGCCGCCACGTCACAGCTGCCCGACGCAATGAAAAGCGCACTCGACCGCATCGCCGACGGACTCAGCGGAGGCGACGTGTACGTGGGTGAGCGAGAGGTCGGCGGTGAGCGCCTCACGTTCGCGTACGCGTCGCGCGCGAGTCTCATGGAAGGCGTGTCGGTCCAGCTCCGCGACGACGCGAGCTCGCTCGTGACAGTCCAGTGTCTCGAGCGCAAGCAGCCGTCCGTGGTGCACCTGCACGACAAGAGAGACGAGCGGCTGCTGCGCTCGCTGACCGCGAAGACGTGCGTTCGCGCGCACGTCGTCGTGCCGATGGGCGACGACCGCGTCCTGTGCGCCGACAGCTTCGGCGCCGAAGCGTTCCACCCCACGACACGGCGGCTCGAGGCCGACGTCGTGCAGTTCCTGCACACGTGTGCGCAGGCGCTCAACGAGATGGCGTTGACCGTGCGCTACCGGCGCAGCTACGACGAGCTCGTGGGGCTCCGCGCGGTGCGCCACCCGAACTTCCGGCGCTTCTTCGCAACACTGCTTGAGGTCGTGCGCCGGGACCTCGTCGATGTGCACTCGCAGCAAGTGATGACGTTGGCGAGCGACTTCACGGGCTCGTACCACACAGAAGCGTGGCACGCGGCCCCCACGCGCCGCCCGCTCGCCGGCGGGGACCAGCACTTGTGCTACCAGAGCCGCTGCGAGCAGCGCTTGATCCCGCTCGGGATCCACCACGAGGTCGGCGTGCAGCTGCCGATGACCAACCTGCCGCGCACGCTCGACCAGAGCCGGAGCCGGCGCGAGCCCGCAGAGGGGGTCGAGAAGCGCGGGGCGTTCGCGTGCGCGTGCTTGGCCACGATGCTGGACGCCCACATGGCTGCGCCGTGCGTCGCGCTCTGCGTGTACACGCACGACGCGACGAGCGCGCGGGCAAGCGCGCCGCTCGCGTTCACCGCGAGCCAGCGCCAGTACTTCTTCGCGCTCGCGGCCGTGGCGGCGGACGTCTTCACGCACGTGTACAGGAGCTGCGCGCTCTTCTCACTCCCGACCGAAATGCTCTTCTACCTGCGCGAGCGGCTCGGCGCGACCGACGGGCTCGCAGTGCGCGTCCAGGACGCCGACAGTGCAGACGAGCAGCGCGGGCCTGGCGCTTGCGTGGTGCTGTGCAGCTCCCAGGAGGCCAAGCACTCAAAGGCGTCGCTGCTTCGAGGGCCCCTGGCGGCCAAGGTCTTCCAGTTCAGCCGCTCGGACACAGACGTCGCGATCTTCGCACGCAAGAAGGCCGATCCGCCCTCGCAGACTTTTGCGGCAGGTGGCTCCGCGACGCTACAGACGCCAGTCGCTGTGTCACGGACCCAGGCGAAGGCCGCAACGCCGACGTCGTTCTTCAAGCGTCCGGCCAACATCTTCCGGTCGCGGAACCCAACACCGTCGGCGGAAGCCCGAGCGTCGACGACCGCTCAACAGCACCAGTCGCACGCTGGTTCCGCACCAGGAAGCGCCACGCCGAGCCACGAGAGCAGCGCAGTGCGCGTCAAGTACCACGTGCTCCTGCGCGGCGTGTCGCTGGCCGGAGCGTCCGAGGTGCTGAGCTTCGCTATTGAGCACCGAGGCACGGACGGCGCGGCCGCTATCAAGAAGGTCGCGAAGCGCGTACGGGCGAGCGCGCAGGAGCTGGTGACCGCGTTCCTTAAGCAGTCGCCACGAGGCGACGAGGACGTGCTGAGCCCCACGCTTGGTCGGGATGCTGGGAGCAGCGCCTACGGCGTCAGCACCGGCGCAGGCTTCTACTTGCTCGCGCAGCTGCAGCAGGCGCGCCTCGCGTTCCGACAGGAGGCGCTGCACCTCGAGACCGACATCCGGGGCTTCCTCACGGGCGTGCAGCCGACAGCGCGCGGCGCGATCCTGACTGGGAGAACTGGGGTCTCTGCGACGATCCCGTCGGCGCCAGCGCAATCCCCTGCGCTGTCGGTCTTTACTGACGGCACTGGTGAGCACGGAGCGACACCAGCTATCACGCAAGCAGCGATGGTGCTGCTCGAAGCCTCCATGCTGCTTGTCGGGTTCAAGCGCGATACCCTGTCGAAGATGGACAGGCGCTCGCTGCTGAAGGAGTTCCTGCGAGCGAGCGTCGCCAAGCGGCTTGCCGAGTCGAACCCGAGAGACCGCAAGCAGTGGGGGGCCATGCTTCGTGCGGGGACCACCCTGCAGCAGGCGCAAGATCGAGGACTGCTCCTGCAACACACAAGCTCCCATGATGGCGCTGGGGCGTCGGTCCCACAGCGCAAGCCGACCGCAGACATCGGTGCGCTCCCAGCCCTGCAGGCGATGCTGACGCTGCACGCGGCGCTCGTCGCTGTCGTGCGGTTCCAGAAGCAGCTCGAGAGCGACGCTGCGCGCGACCGGCTGCGCGTGGACCGCACCGCCACGACGCTGCAGTGCTTCTACCGCGTGGCGCGCGCGAAGGCCGCGCTGCGGCAGCGGCGCGAGGCGTTCGCAGCGGCGCGGACGATCCAGTGCGCGTTCCGACAGCACCTCGCGCGGCGCCGCGCGCTCTTCCTGCGGTGGACCCGCGCGGCGACCCGGCTCCAGCGCGCGTACCGCCTCAAGCTGCTGCGGCGCAAGGGCTCGCGTTCGAAGCGGCTGAGCGACGAGCTGCTCGCGGTCTCGAAGCAGTTTGGAGGCCTCGCGCCGGCTCTGACGGGCGCTCGCCACCACCAGCTGGGTGACAGCGACAGTGACGACACAGGCGGGTGGCGCGCCGATATGGATACGTTCGACACGTTTGGCGCGTACATCGCGAGCCGCGCTGGGAAGGAGCAGCTGAAGCGCGAAGAGAGCGTGATGACGAGGCGGATGCACGCGGTCGCGAAGGCGCGCGAGCAGCTCCCGGCTGAGGAGCGGATCGTCGAAGACGTGAAGGACCTCTTCGAGCTCATGGACACCGAGGGCGCCGGGGAGCTGAGCCGCGCCGCGACGCGCGAGCTCATGGCGCGGCTGCGCGTCCCGCTCACGAGCGCCGAGCTAGACGACGTGGTCGACATGATGGACAGTGACCGCTCGGGCGCGGTCTCGCTCGCCGAGTTCCTCAGCTGGTTCTTCCACGAGTATGCGGTGCTGAAGAAGCGCTCGCGGGACTGTGGCGTGGTCGCCCGGAAGGACTGGCAGTGGGTCATCCAAAACTCGGCGCGGGCGGCGCTGCGCAAGCGCTTCCGGGCCGTGCGCGTCGGTCGCTCTCGCGAGGCCGGCGCCGGAGCAGCGCAGGACAAGGTGGACGCCGTCGTCGCTTCTGCAGCAGGCGACGACCAAACTGGGCGACAGTCCTGAGCCGTGACAATGTGTGTGCATTCGATGTGAGCAAGGCGAGACGCACACCCTCTCTCCCCCCCTCCCACCCGCTCTCCTATCTGGTCAGAGGTCTTCGTCCACCCACGCCTGCATGACGTAGCCCTTCCCGGGGTGCGCGCGCACGCTCGACGCGTTCGAGATCGACCGGTTCTCGAACTGCCGCGAGCTCACACGGGAGACGGTGCTTGGACGCGCGCGGTCGCCTCTCTCGCGCTCGCGCTCCCGGCCGCGCTCTCGACCGCGCTCTCGCGCTTCTCTCTCGTGGTGTGGCGCGCGCGTGTCACCCTGGCGCTCCGCCTTGCGCGACGCGGAGGTATCGCGGTCGCGACTGCCCTGCGTCTCTGCGGGCGATGGCGTGCGCCGCTCCTCGACGCGGGTCTGCCGCTCGACAGCTCGACCGGCGCGCTTCGCATTCGACGACGAGGCCGATGACGACGCGCTCGAGCCCCGGGACGACGACGACGACGACGAGAACGAGTCCCTTGACTCGTCGGCGGTCAGCCCTGCGGGTTTGTTGTTGCTCGCCTGCCTGCTCTCGCCCGAGAGCAGCGCGTGGGCGACGGCGACAGGCGCCTTGGGCGAGACCACCGCGTGCGCCTCGGCCGCGAGCGGCGACTGCGCGGCTGCAAGCAGCGCGTCATACTTGGCTTTCTCCTTCTCGTACTCGCTCAGCTTCCTGCGGTACTCGTCCAGGCTCTTGACCCAGCACGTCGTGCACGCCTTGCTGTCGCCGCAGAGGAAGAAGTTGCGCGTGCGGCTCTCGACCTGGAAGTGCGTGTCGTCGAACTGCACGACCGCCGTGATGTCGTTCAGGTAGATCGAGCCTGCGGGGCCAGGACACGAGGGAGCAACAGAGCAATCAGATGCGCGTGAGGATCATAGACCCCCTCCCGAGTCCACATCTACACCCTCCCCCCTCCCCTTGTCCACCACTGAGGTGGGCACACACGCACTTCGTGGCGCGCCGGGGGCTTTCGTCTTCGCGTAGCCGAACTCCCGGCGCTTGTGGTCGACGAAGAACCAGCGCTTGTTCCAGCTCCCGCTCAGGTTGCTCGTTTTGCGCTTGAGCTTCTTCAAGAAGCCTTCGATCTCCGGCACCGGCGGCGCCTGCGGCGCCATGCCAACTGCCAGCGGCCGGTCGTTCATCCGCATCCGCCTCGTTCGCGGGCAGGTCGTTCGCTGGGAAGCGCTGGGGAGCAGCCGCCGCCTCCAAGCGAGTGCTGGGGAGCAGGCGAACTGGAAATGCGAGCGAGCGAGAGGGTCCTGAGCGAGCAGAGGTGTTGAGAACGACAGTGAGAGCGGTGGCGGCGTCACGCGCGCGCTTGGGGGACTTAAGAGCGGCTATCCTTGTCCTGCGGGTCAGATCGCATGCTCCGACCTGGTGCGGCTCCTCCGGATGGATGCAGAGATGCGGACGCCGCCGCACTTCGTTCACTCCGGACGGCCATGGAAACGACGCACGTGGGCCAGTGAACCAGTTGTAGTTGGCATTGAGGGGGGGGATGCATCATTGAATGGCGCCTTACGCTACCAGCAGCCGCGGGCGGTGCTCCTTGATCAGGTACAGGAAGGCGCTGACCCAGAGGTCTCGCGTGGCTTCCGAGTCGGCTTCGAGGTCCAGGCGTCGGTCCTCCGCGACGACCGAGAAGCACCGACAGAGCGACTTCTCTGCCGACACACGCAGACGCACGACACGACACATCAACAGCGAGCCACAGTCTACGAGTGAGTCGGGAGAGCCGACAGACGAACAGCGCACAGGCTCTCCCGGCCACGCAGTCCCACAGTGCAGGCCGTACCGTCCGAGAGGTGCTTCATGAACGCGTACCGCGTCCGCGTCGAGTTGCCGGGCAGCACGGCGATGACGCCGGCGACCGCGATGCCCTCTTTCGAGAGGCTGTTCTTGCGATTGAGCGGGCGCCAGAACACGGCGTCAAAGTCCTTCGAGCACCAGACGTAGCGCCGGTGCGGGTTCCCCCACTGCCCGTACTTCTTGAACACGCCGCCCTTGAGCAGGACGCTCTCAAACAGCGCGCGCTCGTCCTCTCGGCGCATCGGGAGCGGGGAAGCGGCCGCCGCTGCCGCAGAGGCCGCGCCAGCGTGCGCCAGCGTCGGGCGGATCTGCGCGTGTGCGTTGACTGGTGAATGCGCGCAAGGCGACTCGCCGCCTCCCGAGCTCCCGTGATCGAGCGGTCCCTCCTTCGAGCCACCACTCAGTATCTGAGCCCGTGGCGCGTCGTCGGGAGTGGCGAGCGAAGCGTCCATGTGCCAAGTCGGTCTCCCAAAGTCGGAGAGCGACTCGTCTCCGCCGCCGGATCGGCCGGCCACCGTCGCGTTCTCCTCTGTGGCAGCAGCAGCTGACAGCTCAGCCCCTCGCGCTGTCTCCAGAGGCTGCCCACCCAGTCTCGGATCGAGCGGCTGCGCGTCTGTCGCGTTCATCGCGTCGACCGCGTTGCGCAGAAAGGCGTTGCGCACGAGCCGGTCGAGCGCCTCGCGTCCTCGCCCCGCGCCGCTCGAGATGACGCGGTCTTCGAACATCGACGATGTCATCATGAGGCGCCGCGACGGGCTCGCAGCCGGACTCAGCGGCGCGCTCAGGCACACCGCGGCCGCTCCAGGTGCAGCCACCGACGCCTCCCGGCTGCTACCCGCGGACGGCGCGTCCTTCCCACCCGAGCCGTCGAAGCTGTAGATGCTGCTGCCCGCAAGGTAGTCGGGCGAGCCTTCGTAGCGCCACATGTCAAGGAACCGGTTGTTAAACGCGACGGCGCCCGAGTAGAACTTGGTCGCGTGGATCGACGTGGAGCTGTGGTTCCGGAGGATCTCCTGCACCCGCGAGCGCGTGAGTCCGCGGCTGAGGTGGTGGCACACGGCCTTGACGCAGTGCAGCGCCCGGATCGTCTTGCTCGTCGCGAACGCCACGAGCCCGGAGCGCCCGAGCGCGTCGAGAAACGCCGACACGCCCATGCACACGCGGCCGATCTGCGCTTCCGGGAACGCGTACGTCACGACGCCCTCGAAGCTTTCGAGCACGCGCGTGATCGAGGCGGTGCTGGCGTCGAGCGCCGGGCCGCCCGGCGTTTGAGACGTGGTGTCTGAGCCGCCTGTGAAGAGCGCGACGTGGAACGGCGAGCTCGAGCACGCGGCGAGGAAGACCTGCGCGGCGTCGACACTCGAGAGCTGGAGGTTGGCGAACGCAAAGTCGTTGAAGAAGCGCTGGTAGTCGGCGTACGACATGAAGAACTCCTTCGAGCCGCCCGCGGCGCCCACGAGGTGGCTCCGCGCGTAGAACAGGAAGATCTCGAGCAGCGGGTCCGCGAACTTGGACACGAAGGACACGACCTCGGGCTGCCGCAGCCGCTGCGTGTGCACGTCCCAGACGTGCGTCGGCCAGCGCGCCGCGAGTGGCAGGATGCTCTCGAGCACGAGCTTCTGGAAGAGCTGCTCTTCGTCGCGGCTCTCGCGAAGCGGCTGCCTGCTGCTCTGCTTGTGCTTGGTCGCCGAGATCTTAACGAGCGCGTTGAGGAACTCGTCGTAGCTCATCTTGCCCGACGCCTGCGGCTTGCCCTTCGTCTCGGACGTGTAGATGATGTCGGCCATCGCAGGAGTGAGGCCCCCGCCGAAGAGCTTCGAGTCGCGCAGAAGCTTGTTGAACTGGTGCGCCTTGATGCACTCGAGCTCGAGGCTGTCGCCGGTCACGCAGTAGTACGTGAAGATCAGCCAGAGCTCCTCCACCGGCCTTGTCGGCGTCGGCGTCGGCGACAGCTCTGATCGTAGAGACGAAGCGGAGAGCGAGAGCGACGACCCGCTGGCTGCAGCGCCTGGCGTCTGCCTCGGAGACGCAGCGCCGCCCCCGCCGCTGTCCGCCTTGAACCACGGCTGCTGGCGGCACGACGCTGTCTTCGGGAGCGACACCGACTGCGTGCGAGCGAGGTGCTTGGTGCGCGCGCCGCACTTGTGCTCCAGCACCACTTTCTTCCGCTCGAGCTCCTCGACGCTCATGACCGACAGGATCCGCGCCTGCTCCGGCCACAGACACCCGTCCGCGTCGGTCAGCGCCACCTGGCTCGGCGGGAGACTCCAGTACCGCGACGCGTCGCGGCGCAGTTGCTGGAACGTGTACGCGTCCGAGATCCAAGCCGAGAACTCGCCGCCGGACGCCGAGTGGACCGTGATCTTCTCGGTCGCGCCGCTCGAGGAGCACGCGTTTCGCGCGTCGTCGGCGTCGTCGTTGTCGCCGCAGTCTGTCGGCGACGACAGCTGCCCGCTCGCTGTCGCTCTGCTGCTGTCGCGGATCTTGACGCACGGGTAGAAGTACGTGATCTTCTGCGAACTCTCTTGGCGCGCGCTCACCGGCGCGCCGTCCTCGAGCACGAACTGGAAGTCGGCGGGGGCGTTCTCGACGTTCTCGCGGATCAGCGCGCGGGCGTCGAGCAGACTCATCGTCTCGCTGATGTCGATGAAGCCGATCACGCCCCTGCGCTCGACAGCCACGCGGATGACGTCGGTCACGCGCCGCTTGTGCGCGCGCTCGAACGCCTCGGGCGAGATCATCGGCGGTCGCTGTCGTCTGTCGCCACCTTGGCGCGGGCGGCTCGAGAAGCGTGTGATGTGGGAACAGCTCCCAGCGCTTCCGCAGCAGGGGGCGACCAATGGATTCCGTGGGCGACACGCGTGACGACGCGCGCGACAGCACGACTGCGGTGGGCAAAGCGTGTTGGGTGCGTCGGTGGTGCTGAAGGAGACACAGGTCCTGACCCTCGTCCTCGACAAGCAGTGGGACGCCGCATATAGCTCCTATCTTTTGAGTGAGTGCGACGTGCAGGAGACGACGACAAATCCGGAGCTGCTGCTGCTGCTGCTGGTGGTGGTGGTAGTGCTCCCATCCCCACAACAACACACGACTCGTGATCAAAGAGAGAGACGCCATCTTCTGGGGAGCCCAAACCGCTCCTCTGCTACCATGGCTTCTGGAACTTGGCGTGCAGCCACACGCGGTCCATCGAGACACCCTTCTTGCGGTTCGTGAGCCGCACAGTGCAGTACTCGCTCTCGAGCGCCCGGAAGCCGCACTGGCGCTCAAAGTACGCAGCGAGGTCGGCTTTCGAGAAGAAGTAGGCGAGCGTGCCGTCGCTCCGGTAGTACAGCGACGGCGACAGGCGCTTCGCGTTGCGCCGCATCGCGAGGTCGTACAGTCCGTAGTCGCGGAAGCACACGAGGCCGCCGGGCCGCAGCGCCGTGAACACTTTCCGCAGCGTCGGCGCGACCGACGCCGGCGGCAGCGCCGAGAGCACGAACACCAGGAGCGCAATGTCGACCGAGCCCGGCGCGACGCCGCTCAGCTCGTCGCGCGCGACGTCGCACACGAACGCGCGGCAGCGGCGCGGGTCGAAGCGCGGGTTTTGCTGCAGCACGCGGATCGCGTGCGCGCTGAAGTCGCACACCTGCGCGCGCACGTTGGGGCACTCGTCCAGGATCGGGAACACCGCGCTGCCGTAGCCGCAGCCCAGCTCCAGTAGCTGGATCTCGTCTTTCTCCTGCGAAAACGCGTAGACTCACGTGAGAGACGTCTCGCGCGTCGCGGTGGTGAGCGACGGTGCGCGCTCGTGTGCAGCCAACGAACGAACCATGGTCAGGAGCTCTGGGAACTCCTTCACGAGGTAGTTGCGCGACTTGTACGCCTTCCCTGCTCGCGCACCAGCCCGCCGCACAGTTTTGAGTATCCGCTCTCGGCTCTTCAGATGGCATACTGACCCCGCCTCGCGACGACAAGCGCCAGCGCACCGTTGTTGAGCTGGTGGAACACCTCCCACTTGTCCTTCGCGACCTGCGCGAGCTGCTGCTGCTGCTGTTGCTGCTGTTGCTGGTCGGCGTCGTCATCCGCCTCCGCCTCGTCGCGCTCGCGCTCGCGCTCGCCGACCTGCTCCCGACACACGCGCGCGAGGTCTTCCCACTCAAAGTCGTGCGAGTGGAGCTGCACGTCGCGTCTCGCCTGCATGTTTGCTCACTCAGTACTGTATTCGCAACGGAGCCGTTGCTGGTCAATGGTGGACGAGTAATCCCCGTTTTAGTGACACCATTCACGCCAAAATGTCCAGTAACGACGACGCTGACGGCGTGCGCGTGTGGGTCGGCCGCGTGCCCCCGGGGCTGTGCGTCGGCGAGGAGCCGGTGCGCGAGCTCTTCCGGCCGATCGGTGAGGTGCTCTCCGTGCAGGTGCGAGCGCGCCTTCGAGGAGGGTGGTGATTCAACTACACCGCACTAAACTAGCGAGACCACACGCGGTCGCCCACCAGATCCACCACGACTTTGCCGACATGTCGGCCGAGGGCTTCATGTTCCTTCGCTTCGAGTCGATGGACGAAGCGGTCGCCGCCGTCGACGCCGTGCAGCGCGGGACGCTGGACACCGAGAACCGCTTCCACGGCGCGATGCACGCGCGGCTCGCGCTGCGGCGCGGCGGCGCGCCAGTGCTCGAGCGCGACAAGGACACCGCGGACCTGCTGCTCGGTCGCCGGCTCGGGAACACGCTCTCGCAGCGCAGCGCGGGCGACGACGGCGACGACGACCTGCTGCTGCTGCAGAGTCTCTCCCAGAGCGCGTTCGGCAGCCAGCAGAACAGCCACATCGCTCCTGGACAGGGAACCAAGGGGAAGAAGGCGAAGGGGGCGGCCAACAAGACGAAGACGAAGACGAAGACGCCCAAGTCGACAGCAGCAGACGACACGAGCGCCAAGCGGAGGCGGAAGGAGCGGGAAGCGAACAGCTTCCTCTCGCCGGCGCTCGACGGGTGACGAGACCCGACACCAAACAGGTCCGAGTGAGTCCGTTTAGATAGTTCGTGCTACTGGTACACGCGAGTTGCTGCTCGCAGGTGGTGTGCACTTGCGCTCACCCGTCTGGCCGCATGCGCCGCAGAAGCTGCTGCTGCTCGCGCCGCGTCGCGCAACTGCACGACTCCGCACTGCTACACGCGCTGCACGTGGCCGAGCGCAGCAGCCGGACCTTTTTGTTCGGCCGCCACGGTTCGTGCGGCTCCTGCTGCTGCACCGGTGGCGCCGCGCTCGCGACCGACACGCAGCCCTTGCGGAGGCCCGTCTCGTCGCCGTCGGAGCTGTCGTCCACGAGCTCCTCGCACTCAAACTCGTCGTCGTCGTCGCCGCTCGGCGGACTCAGGACCTCGTCGGTCGCCAAGTCGACGGCGAGGAGCAAAGCCGTTGGGTCCGCTTCGCTAGCTGGCGGCGCGCTCTGCGCATCATCGCTCGCGTCTGTCAGCTCGGCACCGAGAGCTTCCGCCCTTGCGGTCGACTCTAACACGACACTCGACACTATCCGGCGCTTGCCAGCCGGACGCGCGGCTGGCGGCTTCACGACCACGTCCTTCAAGCTCTTGCCGACGATGCGCCGCTCCAACGCCTCCAGCGCACGCTTCGTCCGCTCGTCGTTCGGGTTTTGGAGGTTGCGCAAGCGCAGCGTGTGGCGTAGAGGAGGACGTTGCTGGTGCTGCGTTGTGTCGCCGCTGTCCGCCACGCTCCGCTCTACGCGCGAGATCGGGCTGCTCCCTGCCGCAGTTTCAATGACGACAGTGCGCGACGGGGGCTCCACTGCCTCCTGCTCGTCCTCCGCGGACTCGTCGTCGCCGTTGTCGTCACCATCGTCGTCGCCGCTGATCTCAAGCTCCTCGTAGTCGAAGTCGCCTTCGTCATCCTCATCCTCATCGTCGTCGTCGTCGTCGTCGTCGTCGTCGTCGTCCGACAGCTCCAGCTGCTCAAATTCTTCCGAGTCGCTCGCGTGCTCTCCGTCCGACGACACGAGTTCGTCGTGCTCGTAGTCGCTGTCGTCGTCCTCTTCGTCTTCCAGCACCGCCGACGTGTTCGCAGTCGACGGCTCGGACTCGATGGACCCGACGACACTCGGCGAAGGCGGCGAGGGCGGCGGGGGCGGCGGCGGAGGGCCGCTTGAGCTCAGAGTCTCCTCACCCGCCGCCCAGGACGCATCCCTGCCCGAGATCATGCTCGCTATCCTCTCCTGCATCTCGCTGTCCTGGCCAGTCCTCATATCGAAGCCGACGCTCTCGCCGATACGACGTGCGCTTCCACCAGTCGCGACACGTGAACGCGCACTCGCAACAGCACCTTCTGCTGCGGCGGTGGTGGCGGCGGCTGGCGTACTCGGAGCTGTCTCGGGGGCCTGTTCCGGCCGCCTCGCCGCCATCTCTTCGATAAACGACGGCAGGTTGTGCTCGCACGTCTTGCTGAGCAGACTCGCCGGACTGACCAGCGCCCACGACGTGAAGAACAACGCCGGGTGCAGGTGCTTGGCCGAGCACGCGCTCGCGCTCGCCGCCACCGGCCCCTGGCTTTCCTGTCGCGGCCGCGCTGCGCCCGTGTCGTCGAGACACTCGCTCGACGAGTCCGAGTCCAAGTCGTTCTCGATCAACTCGAGGCTCTGTTGCTTGACTTGGTCGCGCAGCTGGTCCTCAAGCAGGTCCTTCACGAGTACGGCAAAGTCGATCGACGAAGCGTCGATCGACGGGTTCTGCGCCGCGATCGCGTCAAAGCACTTGAGCCGGAGCAGCTTCCAGCGCCGCCGGATCTCCGGGCGGTCCCGGTGCGGCAAGTGGTTGCTGCGCACGCGCGCGAAGCGATGGTGGTCGTTGTGGAACTCGATCATCCCGCGCGCGACGCGCAGATCCTCCTCGAGGATCCACGACGCGTTCCGGCGCTTGAGGAACCGCGCGTGGCACGCCTTCACGGCGCTCGTGCCCGTCTTGCTGCTCGAGAGATACCGGTACCGGCGCTCGATCACCGCCGTGCTCTTGCCGGGCAGGAAGTGCTGCTCGATCTGCGCCCAGCGGTGCGGGTGCAGCGCAAAGCGCTTCGCGCCGTGCGCGAGCAGGTTGTCCTCCACGGGCGTGAACGGTTTCTTCGGGTTCTTCTTCTTCGCTGCGAGCAGGTGCTTGTCGACCTCGAGCATGTGCTCCTGGAGCGCCCGGTCCCGGTCCGCGAGGCTGCAGTGCGCCGCGAGCTTGCGCGTGAGCTCGGCCACCGACTGCGCGCCGACAAGCTCGAACATCGACGGGTGCGACACGGCGGCGTGCGCGGCCGTGAGCGACCGCGTGACGCGGCGCGAGGCGCTGACGTCCTCGTGCGGCCCCGGCGCCGCCGCCGCCGCGCCGCTGGCCGCGAGCTTCGAGAGCAGCGCGCCTTTGCACTGCTGCGCCTGCTCGCCCCGCGCCTGCAGCTCGTCCATCATCCGCTTGCACTCGCGCATGGCCTCGAGGTTCTGCAGCCGCAGCTTCGTCGTCGTCGCTCCCTCCTCCTCGGAGCCGACGACCACGTTGTCGTCGCCGTTGTCGCCGCCGCGTTTGCGCGCGGTCGCGGGTGCCGCAAACATGTGATAGCTCTGCAGCAGCAGCTGCAAGTGTTTGTGCATCTGCGACGCCAAGCGGATGCACTGCTCCTGCGAGATCGAACCGTGGAGCTCCTGCGTCGACACGAGCATCTGCGCGCTGCCGTCGAGCGGGCGACGGTACCACGCGGGCGTCGGGGGCCGCACCGACGGCTGGAAGAGCATCGCGCCGAGCGCCAGGCTGTCGCCGCGAGCGGCCAGCGCGCCCACGCCAGTGCGCGTCACGGGCAGTGGCAGCCCGAGCCGCGTTGAGTCCCAGAGCAGCTCCGTGAGCTCCTTCTTGGAGATCTTGGCCGCCACGCGGTCCCGCGGGTCCGCGGCTTTGACCGCGTCCGCGTCCTCCTCATCCTCTTCGTCATCCTCCTCCTCCGGGCGGTACTCCTCATCCTCCTCGTCCAGGAACGACAGGTTCTCCTGGTCGTGCGGCAGCAACGACGACAGGAACCGCTGGTACTCGTCGTCCTGCTCCTGCTCGTCGTCGCCCAGGATCTGCTCGCCTCCCATCGTGTCCCCAATGCGCCGCGGAGTGTCAGGCCGCCGCGAATCACGGCAGGCAACCGCCAACAGCCAACAGCAGCACGTCAGTCGCAACAGGCAGAACGCACGGGCTCGATGATGTCCGGCAGGAATGACTCGAGCGTGTCCATCTGCACGTCCACGAGCGACAGCTTCGTGCGTGTGCGGCGCGCGATCGTATCGCCCGTGTCTGCCGTCGTCGCCATCACCGCTGCATCACCCCCGCTCTCTTGGCGCGCTCCAGGCGCGTCGCGCGCGGACGCTTCCGCCATCGCCCCGCCTTCGTGCGGTCCGACGAGCTCCCAATTCGCGCCAAAAAAGCCAAATTACTCCAAATACTGGCCCTGGTACCTGTCGGAATGATGGTCGATCTGATCTTTTGCTGCAGTGCTGCGCAGTCAGTCGCAGGAGACCGTCGCGCAGTGTGCGACCACCACACCACCCATCAAGCGCACGCGGCTGCCTGCCTGTCCGTAGTATAGAGATGCTGTCCCGCGCATGCAGCGCGCGGCGCGTAGCGCGGTATGCTGCGTCCATGCGCCGTCCCGCGAGTGCTGTGCAGCTGAATCAAGGGAAGACGTCACATCGGAACGCGCGCACTCTCAGTATAGTGGACCGCTCCATCACCTTCCACGCTGCTCGAATGACCACCGACACAACAACTCGTGCTACTGACGCAGACGCGCAAGCCGCGCCGTTCGCGCTCGACAAGCGGTGCGTGGTACTCGTATCCGCTTACGCGTTCGGTTGGTTTCGCTGCCATGTTCTTCCCCGCTCACCTGCGCGAGCGACAGCTTCGTGGCGGGCTTTGCGGAGCGCCAGCCGCCGTTCGGCTTTAACGGGCTCGGCGAGCTCGTGTACATGCGCACGTACTCGCGCGTGAAGCGCGACGGCAGCAAGGAAAAGTGGTTCGAGACCGTCGAGCGCGTCGTGAACGGCACGTTCCGCATGCAGCAGCGCTGGCTCGCCGAGCGCGCGCTCGGATGGGACGCGCACCGCACCGCCGCGCTGGCGCAGGACATGTACGCGCGCATGTTCGCGATGAAGTTCCTGCCGCCGGGACGCGGGCTGTGGGCCATGGGCTCGCCGATCACGGAGGAGCGCAGGCTCTTCGCGGCGCTCAACAACTGCGCGTTCGTGTCGACCGCGGACCTGCGCGAGCTCGCGTCGCCGGCCGAGCCCTTCTGCTTTCTCATGGACGCCGCGATGCTCGGCGTCGGCGTCGGCTTTGACACGAAAGGCGCGCACCGCGTCACCGTTCAGGCGCCGAGCGTGAACGAGAGCAGCAGCAGCAGCGACGCTGATGGCCGCTTCCAGATCCCAGACTCGCGCGAGGGCTGGGTCGAGTCGCTGCGGCGCCTGCTCAATGCCTACTTGCTCGGCGGCCCGCGGCCCGTGTTCGACTACGCGCTCATCCGGCCGGCGGGGGCGCCGATCCGCGGCTTTGGCGGCGTGAGCTCCGGCCCGGCCGCGCTCGTACACCTCCACGCGATGGTCGCGTCCGTGCTCGACAGTGCGGTCGGCCAGCCGCTGTCGGCGCGCGGCATCGTCGACCTCATGAACCACATTGGCGTATGCGTCGTGTCCGGGAACGTGCGGCGCACGGCCGAGATCGCGTTCGGCGACTACCGCGACCCCGAGTATGTGGCGCTCAAGGACTACGCGCGGCACCCGGAGCGCGCCGCGTTCGGCTGGACGTCGAACAACAGCGTCTTCGCCGACGTCGGCATGGACTACGGGCCGATCGCGGAGCGGGTCGTCCAGAACGGCGAGCCGGGCGTCGCGTGGTTGGCCAACATGCGGGGCTTTGGGCGCATGAACGGCGTGCCGGACGACCGCGACCGGAACGCGGCGGGCGGGAACCCGTGCCTCGAGCAGACGCTCGAGTCGTACGAGATGTGCTGCCTCGTCGAGACGTTCCCGGCGGCGCACGCGGGCCTGGACGACTACCTCGCGACGCTTCGGTGCGCGTACCTGTACGCGAAGACCGTGACGCTCGGGCAGACCCACTGGCCGCGCACGAACCGCGTGATGCTGCGCAACCGGCGCGTCGGCTGCAGCATGTCGGGCGTGACGCAGTTCCTGGCCAAGTACGGGCTCCACGAGCTCCGGCGCTGGTGCGAGCGCGGCTACGACGCCATCCAGGCGTTTGACGCCGAGTTCTCGGGCGACTTTGCCATCCCGCGGTCGATCAAGACGACGTGTGTCAAGCCGAGCGGCACAGTGTCGCTGCTCGCGGGCGCGACGCCCGGGATGCACTACCCGGAGAGCCGCTTCTACATCCGGCGCATGCGCCTCGACGCCCGCTCGGACCTGCTGCCGGCGCTGCAGCGGGCCGGGTACGCGCTCGAGCCGGCGGCCGAGGCCCCGGACTCGACGGTCGTGGTCGCGATCCCCGTGGACGTCGGCGCGGGCGTGCGCACGCTCCGCGACGTCCCGGCGTGGGAGCAGCTGGCGCTCGCGAGCTTCCTGCAGCGGCACTGGGCGGACAATCAGGTGAGCTGCACCGTGACGTTCGACCCGGAGCGCGAGGGCCCGCAGCTCGCGCCCACGCTCGAGTACTTCCAGTACCAGCTCAAGGGCGTGAGTCTGCTGCCGCGGCTGCCGCGCGGGGCGTACGCGCAGATGCCGTACGAAGAAATCGACGCGGCCACGTACGCGGTGCTGCAGCGCCGCCTCCAGCCGCTGGCGTTCGACACGATCCAGTCCACGGAGACAGTCGTCCCGGTACCCGACAAGTTCTGCGAAGCGTGTCAAGCGGATCCGCTGGCGTAAAACAGCAACGAGAGACTGACTACACGTAGTGTAGAGAGAGAGCGCGCGACTCGCTCGACCGATCGATACATACGTGTCTTGTGCGATAGCAGAGGCGGGGGCCCCCGAAAAGCCCCTTGGGGCTGCGCGTCGTGTGTCGACTCCCACTTCTGGCTCACATGAGCTCGTACGCGGGGCCGCCGCCGCCTTCGGGCACCGTCCAGTTGATGTACTCTTTCGGCATCTTAATCGAGCAGCACTTGCAGTGCACGCAGTTCTGCGCGTTGATCACGAGCTGCGGCACGCCGCCCGCCTCGCTCCCGTCCGTGTACTCGTACACCTTCGCGGGGCAGAAGCGCTGCTCCGGGCCAGCGTACACCGGGAACGACTCGGTCGACGGCACCGCCGCGTGCTCGACCTTGACGCGCAGGTGTGCCGGCTGGTCGTGGTTGTGATTCGTGCCGCTGCGCTGCAGGTTCGAGAGCAGGTCGAACGTGAGCTTGCCGTCCGGCCGCGGGTACTCGATCGGCGCGAACTCCTTCGCGGGCCGCGTCTTGGCCGAGTCCGGCTCCGTGTTCGCAATCGTCCACGGCTCCTTGCCCTTGAGCACGAACGCGTTCAGGCCGGCGTAGAGCAGCCCCGGCAGCGTGCCCCAGTGGAAGCCTGCGTGCACGTTGCGCACGCGCTTGAGCTCGTCCGCGATCCACGAGCTCTCGACCGCGCTCTCGTAGCTCGAAATGTCTGCTGCCGGCTCCTCCGGGTTGATCTCGCCCGTGCTCGCCACCGGCTCGGCGCCCGTCGCCGTGAGCGCCGCGTACGCGGCCTCCGCCGCCAGCATGCCCGACTTCATCGCCGTGTGCGTGCCCTTGATCTTGACGCCGTTGAGGAAGCCCGCTGAGCAGCCGATGAGCCCGCCGCCCGGGAACGACAGCTTCGGGATCGCGTGGTACCCGCCCTCGTTCAAGCACCGCGCGCCGTACGCCACGCACTCGCCGCCTTCCAGGTACCGTTTGATCTCCGGGTGGGTCTTGAAGCGCTGGAACTCCTCATACCTGCAGTGTGTGGGTGGGTGAGTGTGAGCATCACGGCACTTCAAACAACAGCCAGCCCCCCCCC
>SMMQ01003463.1:8915-24071 GCA_008271595.1 [Pythium] brassicae (nom. inval.) | reverse complement strand
GGGCAGGGGGGGGGGGGGTGAAGCGACTGTGCGGCAGCGTACGTACTCTGAAGCAGGTGGATTAGCACGTAGCACTCCTCGTACGTGATGAGGCTGTTCGCGTCGCCGACAAAGTCGCACGAGTACTCGACGCCCGCGCGCTGTACACACACATACACGCTCTCACATCAGCTTCCCCTCCCACACACACACAAGCACATCCCGCTCCACAAACAACGCGCGACCCCCCACCGGCTCTTGCAGACGGAAGCGCGGCAGGATGAGCGAGTGTAGGAAGTCCGTGAACGTCATGGCGCGAGCCGCGTCTTCGCCCGCGCCGACTGTGCGGCTCGCGTAGGCGTCGAAGCGCGCGCGCAGAGACCCGATGTCGCGGCGGCTCGCGCGGTACTCGTCGAGGTGGCTCTTCATGAGGTCCACCTCCTCCAGCTTCGCCGTATGCTGCGTGCGCTTCTTCAGCAGGCTGCGGCGGCCGCGGGCCTTAGGCTCGGAAGCCGAAGCTGCGTCCGTCGCCTCCGCATCCACCACGGCGGCGATGAGCGCGCTGCGGGGCTCGTTCTCCGCCGCAGCCGCGGCCATCGTCACCGAGCCCGCGAGCGCGAGCGCCGCCAGCTGCGTCAGCCACGTCGGCCGCTCCCTGGCGTCAGCAAACTGGGCCCCGGATTTCACGGCGTTGCGGCTGATCGCGGTGGAAGAAGCGATGGAGGAGGCGAGGCGCACGCTGCGCAGCGCGGCGCGCGCGGCAATTGGTGCCACCATTGTTGGGACTGATCCGTGTGGGGTGGGGGCGAGGTGAGTTCGGAATGATACCGGATTCTCTCGTTTTCAATATGCGGTACAAACGACAAGACAACTGGGGTGTTAGAAATATTCTATCATTTTCATACTGAATGCAAGCTTTACGTGAGAATCTGAGCGCGAGTCGCCACGTTGCGGGCGGTTATTCGAGACCCACACTCCCAATTGCCGTCCATGGCGTCGTGGCGCACGCCGTCGCCGTCGCCGTTGCTGTCCCCGAGCCCCGCGAGCCCCGCACAGCGGCTGCGGCGGCTCTCGGCCCACGAGCGCGCCCGGCGAGCAAGCGGCGATGCGACAGCATCCGTCCTCGTCGGCGCAGAGCCGGACGGCGCCGATCTCACAGCGTATTACGCCTTCTCGCGACGCAGAAGCAGCAGCATGAGCGTGAGCGTTTTGCGCGACGAAGCAGGTGCGGCGACGGCCAGTGCCTTGGCTCGCTGCGCAGTTACCTTGCAGACTGACTGGCTGCGTGTACGTGCGACGGCCTTAGGCCTCTCGGGCTTCCTCGAGTACAAAAAGCTGGACGGCTCCTGGCGGCCGTTCCTCTTCCAGACCGTTGACTTCCAGCTCATGGTCTACCGCGTGCACGTGCGTCAGCGCTATGGTCGTAACGGAGAGTTGTGGTGATGGCGCCTAGCAACTTACGGGACGTGTGCGGCTGCGGGTGTGCGAACACGCGCAGCCAACGCACCAGGTGAGCGTCATGACGGCGGACATCCGGAAGGCGTCGGAGATCGCGCTGGTGCAGGAGCCCGGCGTGTGTAAGCGTGCGCGTCTTTTCGCGATCATCGCAGTAAGGAGCCGAGCTCCCCAACGTGCTGACAGTCAATGTGAACGCGGCGCTCTGCAGCTCCGAACGACACGCGCATGTTCCGCCTCGGCATCAACAACACAGTGATCACACTGCGCGCAGTCTCCCACCACGCGGCCAAGTACTGGATAGAGGTCGGTGCCTTCAAAATGACTCTGTTGGTTGATGAGCGTGGGCACTCACAGCGGTGGCGTTGGGCCGTGCGGCAGGGTCTCCAGCAGCTCAAAGCAGGACAGTTGCTCGAGATCGTCGGGGACCGGCCGACACTTGGTGCGATTGACGCCTGTCTATCTGGCGCTGTGTGTGTGCCGTGGGGCTTCCCTCTCGAGCATCTACTGGCTCACCCGTCAGCTTCGTTGCGCGTGTGCACCGCAGAGTCTGAAGACGACATCTTCCGGCAGATCGACCAGATGTCGTACCTGCGCGAGTGGGTGCCGGCTCCGTCGAGCTCCCCGTTCTGCTGGTTCTGCCTGCCACCACTGACCGTGTCCTGGGGACAGAGCTAAGCGATGACTGGAGCAGGAAAGCACAAACGACGCCTTGGTGCGCAGCGGGGCCAAACGAGCAAACCCGTTCGGCGAGCTCGACGCAATGCGCTCGTTCAACAAGCTGAACTTGGAGGGTCAAGTGGAGCTTCCTCGCGAGTGCAGTGGTGACTGTCGAGTTCACATACGATTCGTCGTTGTTGACTCTCTTGACGCGGAATGCACTGCATTCAGGGGTGTATCAGTAGAGGCTGGACGAGGGGCGCTCGAATCGTCAATGACGGCTTTCCGAACGAGTACTTCTGTAGACGAAGGATCCTCTTGCTTTGTTTGTCTTCGCACTTCGTGAGCGGTGGTGTGGATAAGGGCGTGTGGGGCAAGCAAACGTGCAGCGTGATCCTGCGCGAGTACAACGACGCGAACGCGGAACCAAAGGACACGCAGCATTTCCAGCGACGTGTTCCACCATTACGCGGTCGAATGCATATGGTGTAGTCAGTGCCGACAGCACTGCTGTCGGCAGACATTGCACGTTTCGCCAGAGAGCGAGCGAGCGAAAGAGAGAGGTCAGGCAAGGACAGCGTGACGACACGGTCTCTGATGGAGAAGGCAGCCAACCATCGAAAGGAATCGGCATCGATATCGATGGAAGGGAGGGAGGGTGGATGTCAAGCGTGTGAGCTTCCTGCTCGGCCACGAACGATCCGCTGCAAGCGCGAGCGACTCGGCGTTATCCCGATCGATCGACAAGACGGCGCCGATGTCGCTGCTCTCGGTGTGGCTGCTGGTGGTGCACTCAGTGACGCTTTCCTTGCCAACGCTGCGGAGTGCGAGATACTGTGGGAAGCAAGCTGGTTGTGTCCGCGCACTGCACCAGCGACGGCGTGCGTGGACGCAGACATCGTGCCAGCGATGCCCTCCGCTCGGACTGAACTCTCCACACAACAACAGTGGATCGCGTAACAACATTGACTTGGCTGGGAGAAGGCGGAGAGCGGACGATTTTTATGAACACTCATAAAGCAGACTTCGTAAAAAGCCAGTCTAATTCGTCGCTGCCCTAATTCCATGATTATATCCCCAGTGCAAAATAAGGAGAAACCGATCACATTCATGGCCGTCATTCCAGCTTTTGCTTTTCGCTGCCGATCCGAACGACCGACCCACCGACGGCTGCTGCTGCTGCTCGCTTCCCGCGCTGGCGATGCTCTCGATCCCGCACATGTCGCGCAACCCGGAGCGGCGGCGGCGCGCGCGTGCAGCTGCCAGCGAGGCGCAAGCGCAGGCGCTGGCAGCGCCGCCTCCGCTCGCGCTCGCGCTGCTGCCGGACTCGGCGCAGCTCGTGCTCGTCGAGCAGCCGCGAGCCATTGGCTGCGAACGGCCGCCGCTGCCGCGCCGTGTGCGCCGCCGCGCAAAGAACTGCCGCAACCTCGCGCGCTTCGGTCACGAGCACGCCGGCTTCCGCCGCCTCACGGCGCGCGACCAGCGCGCGCACGTGGACCTCGAGCGCGTGCAGCACCAGGTGTGGGAGCTCGAGCAGAAGCGCGTGCTGCTGCAGTCGATCGCGCTCGTGCGCCACGCGAATGCCACCGCGCTCGTGGCCGACAAGGTGCACGACTACTACCTGCACTTTTCGCGCGGCTACGACCCGCGGGGCAACGTCGACCACGGCAACCTGCTCGAGTCGCTGTTGCGCTCGATCATGACGGACGACGTCGAGTCCCCGGCGTTCCGGGACATCGACACGTTCCTCCTGCAGTGGGAGAACTACTCGCGGTACCACGCCGAGATGCTGCTCGAGGTGGAGATGATCCAGCCACTCGCGAGCGAGGACCCGAGCATGTACCTCGTCAAGGTGCAGGGCATGAGCCGGCTGCGCATCTCGCGCGACACGATCAAGCACTTTTTCAAGCCGCTCCTGGAGGATGAGGCGATGGTGCAGCGCCTGATCGGCAAGGAGTACGTCTTCCCGTTCGTCACGCTCTTTTACTTCAACCTCGATGGTCGCGTGTTCCGGATGGAACCCCGCGCAGACCTCGCGTCCGGGCTCTTCAACCTCGTGACGGACCCGTTCGCGACCGTCAAGCTGCTCGGCGCCTCGCAGCTCACGGACGACGGTTGTCTACACGCGTACCCGGAGAGCGAGTACGACGCCAGCAGTAGCTCGAGTGACGCCGCGTGCTTCGTTGACTCGAGCTGATACTATGACGACCTCCTCCATCCTTCCGTGTACGTTTGTCCACCTCCCGACTCAACTCTCTCTCACTCTCCTCCTCTCCTTCTCTGAAACTGTAGCTCCCTCCTTCCCGTGTTGAACTGAAATACCACGACGCCCACCCTCTTGAGCTTCGCCACCCACCCCCTCCCCTCCCAGCTCACTCTATCCGCGCGTACATAGTGAGGAGGAGGACGCGGCAGACGCTCAGGAAGCGCTCCCAGCTCGCGAGCAGCACGTCGCGCGTCTCCTCGGCGTGAAGGTACCACACATCGAGCGCTGCGAGTGCGCTGTTCACACACAGAAGACACCACAAGAGCAGTGAGCGTCAGGCAGAGTTCGCCCTCAACCCAATGGCGATAGCAATGGCGTCACGCACTCGATGAGCGCGCTGAAGACGTCGTTGAGCTGCGTAGCCTGCACGCGACAGTCTTTCAGCACGCGCGCGATCATCGAGATAAGGTTCGCGAGCAGGTCTTTGAGCTCTTTCGGCTGCGAGAGGCCGGCGCCGATCGTCAGGAGCTGGTTGAGGCAGCGCGGTGCGACAGTGTCACTCACCACCGTCCCAGACTCACACTGGAAGACACACCCACTCACGACAGACACGCACCCCGTGCACGACCAGGTAGAGCTTCACAGAGAGCTCGCGGAGCTCCGGTGTCGGGTAAAGCTGCTCGAGGCGCGCCATCACCTCTCTGCGGTACACAGCGAGCGTCTCGGCGTCGTTGATCAGGTGCGCCTTGAGGTCCCGCAGCGAGTTCGTGAGCCGCGTGCCGAGGTCGAGTCCGTACGTTGCGCGCACGCACAGCGGGTGCAGGCGCTCCTGCAGGAAGCCGAGCGACGGCCAGTCGGCGCCGAATCGGAGGCCGATCTCGGCACCGTTCTCCACCACCGACACGAGCCCTGCCGGTGGCTCGAGCTCGCCCCGACTCTTGTGGGGCGACGGGCTCGGCGACTGCGGTGCGGCGCCGTCGCCGCTGGCGCTCCACGTCGCCCCCCGACCGCGCGCGAGCTGCGGCAGCTGTGTGCGCTGCGGGATCCAGTGGACCATGAGCACTGCGGCGAAAAAGAGCAGGTCCTCCCACGAGAGGAAGCCGGTGACGCGGTGCGTCGGGTGGATCTCGAGCCGCGCGTGCTGCAGGAACATGACGCACGCGTACTTGCTTGCGAGCTTGTCCGAGATGAGGTACAGCTCGCTGATCGCCTTGCACGACACGCCGTGGTACGCGCGGTCCTCCATGGCCGAGTACATGCGGCTCAGGTTCTCCAGCTGGCGTCGGCAGCTACAGCAAGCGACGTCGTGTCAGTGCAGGTCTGTCCATTGCTATGGGATGCTATGAGCGAACGCCACATGTGAGCCAGCCACCCTCCCTTCCCAGACACACAAGCAACACCTCTTGAGCGTGCGCTGCGCCTGGTCGCTGATCTCGTCGAGGTCTTTTTGGAGCTTGGCCGAGAGCTTCTTGCCCACGAGCCAGCGGCCGACCTGCCCGTCGAGCGAGTAGTAGCGCTCGATCATGTAGTGCTGTTGGATGGGCGGGATCTGGAAGAGCAGCTGCGAGCGGAAGAGGCTCGGCTGCATGAGGTAATGCTCGAGCTTCTCGTACAGGCGATACTGGTCCACGGTGTCGCGCCAGAGCAACTCCTGCAGCTTTTGCTCGTCGCCAAGAACGGGCAGGTCGATGGGCGTGCGTAAGCGGATGGCGAGCGCGTCGCTGGCATTGTGGCCCTCCAGCCACAGCGCGTAGATGTCCTCGTTCACGTGGATCGGGTCCGTCAGGAACGTCTCAAACACCTCGCGCATCATGTTGGGCGTTTTCAATAATGAAAAAGAAACATTTGCCTAATCGCCTAGAGCGGAAATCGAGGGAATGTTCAACCTGTTCAGCTTCAACACTTCAACACGTGACGTCGACTTCGACAAGAGCTCTTCGGCGAGAGGAACGTAAGAGAAGACCCCCCCCCCCTCCCCACCTTCCACGCGCCAGCAGGCTTCGCTCTCAGTGCAAAAAGATGGACGACAGTGTTACACCGTGCGGACGAGACGATGTCGATTTCGGCCGGACAGTCGGTCGCTGCTGCTTGTCCAGACTCTGGAAGTACCGCTCTTGGTGCCGCTGTAGCGTCTGCGTGCGTCGGTCCTGGGACTTGTCGAACGAGTCGCGCAGCTCCTCTGTCTTCGCGTCGTAATCCTGCTGCTGCGTGCGTATCCGCTGCAGTCGGTTGGCGAAGGTTGCCTGCTTCCGCTGCTTCTCTTCCTGTCCGAGCGTTGTCGTCGGATGCGCCGTTGTGTCAACTATGGGTGGCGACGAGTGCACTCCAAGTGGCAGGCTACTGGAGTTGTGCTGCTGTTGTCCGGAACCGTACAACCGGGCCTCTGTTGCAAAGCGCGATCGCGCCGAAGCTGCTTGCTCTGTGCTCGCGTGCCTACGTGTCGCCCTCACAGCAAACTCAGCGACAACGTCCACTATCAACAGAAACGAGAACACGCACCACAGCATCGCGCTGGTGTCGTGGGGCATCGGGATCTGCACCCACCTGCTTTCATATTAATGCACGGGTAAGCTGTGAGTTCGCTACCATTAGGCAAGTTTCCATGGCCCCGAGTGAGCGCCGTGTACCGCGTCTGAGCAGCGTTAGCTGCTGCGAGCGCGCTCTTGGCGAGCGCCGACTCCTTCCGGGATGGAGCCGAGAGCACAGTCTCAGGCGACACGGAGCTGCGTGAGAAGGCGCCAGCACCTGCTGCCTGGGGCGACGCGCAGCGTTGAGCTCGGGAGCGGCTCGCAGTGACCGGTTGCTGGTGCGCATTGCTGGAGCCGCTTCGGTGGCGTCGCTCTCGCATGCGGACGCCTGTCATTTGTGCAGGTGCAGGTGCTGAATGTGGCTGAACTACTTTCGTTCCGACTGGTGTCCAAGCCCAGAAATAAGTCCCAGATATGCACCACACGCAGGCAACGCCTTGGATACTGGAGCTGCATTTACTCAGCGCTAAGTCCTTTCCGACCTACGTCTGCGCGTCGTCGTCGCGCTCTGCCATGACGATTCGCTCTTTGCCTGCAACGCGCTGGCTCTGGCCGCTTGTGGGCACAAAGTAGTGGAAGCCCATGGACGCGACGCCGCAGAGCGCGGCGCTCGTCACGATCGCGCGCGGGGAGCGCAGCTCGCCTGGCAGCAGCGCCAGCCCCGCGCAGAAGCCGCCCGCGAACGGGTTCAGTAGGTCGCTGCGGCCGCGCAGCCGCTCGAGCGAGCACGACACGCCGCCGAAGATCCCGAGGAAGCTCGCAAAGCCCAGCATGTTGCGAGCGGCGAGCCACGCAAACGTGCGGCCCATCTCGCGCGCTGCGACCCCAGCAGCGGAAGCCGACGCGGAGGAAGCGCGGCCAGCCGCAGCCGCGCGTTCTGCCCACAGCGCGTCTGGCGCATTCAGCAGCGCGTAGCCATCCACGCCGACGGTCCACGCGAGTCCCGCGCCGAGTCCGCGGAACACGAGCAGCGCCGTGGCGGACGCGCAGTCGCCGGATGCCGTCTTGCTGTTCGCGGCGCGCGCTGGGGGCCGCACGCACGTCGTCGCGAGCGCGACGGCTGTCGCGGCTGCGAGTGCCAGCGCAGGCGCCCGGCGCGTCGTCGTCGTCGTCGCCCTGAGTGCGTGTCGTCTCCACATCTTTTCGCTGCTTTTGCGAAAAAAAAGAGTGGAGTGAGTGGGTTTATAACTTTTGCGCATTTTGAACCTCGAAGCCAAAAAGAGTGCCCGCGCGTTTCAGAACACACACACACACACAATGAGCGACGACCTGGCGGCCGCGAAGCCCACGCGTGTCTCCGAGGAGGACGCACACACACGAGTCCACGAGGTCAGTGAACGAAGGGATTATTGCGAGCCTGCAACAGCAACCGCGGCTATGAACGAGCCAACAACAAGCGAGAACACAGGTGTCAGGTTCGCGACAAGTGACTCAATTGAGTCGTCGCCGCCACACACTCACGCGCAGCAGCGTGCCGATGCTTCGTTCGAGCGCGCGTTCTCCGCCGCGCAGCTGGATGCGAAGGTGCGGCAGGCGCGTCTGGAGGCCAAAATCGCGGCCGACGAGCAGGCGCTGGCGCTGCGCAAGCAGATCGTGGGCCTGGAGCACGAGGTGCGCGAGCTCCAACGCGCCGCGGAGCAGGCGGCCGAGCGCCACCTGCACCTGCAAAGCGGCGTCGACGCGATCGTGAGCGCGCACAAGCGCACGTTCCACGGCATGCGCGAGGAGTTGTCCATGGACAAGCTGGTGGCGGCGCTGGAGGTGGAGAAGGCCGTGCGCGAGAAGCTCAGCGCGCGGCTCGAGCGGCAGACTGCTGAGCTGCTTGCGGCGCAGGAGCGCGCCGAGGCGCTCGCAGCGCAAGTGGCCAAGTACCAAAAGACAGAGACAGTGCTCGCGCAGTCGATCTCGCACTTGCAGCACCGCTTCGACACCAAGGACCAGCGGCGCGTAGCGGCGCTCGAGCGCGCGCGGCTCGAGCTAGCGGACCAGAACCGGCTCGAGACAGAGACGCTGCGGCGAGAGGCAGAGGCCGCGACGCGCGCCGAGCAAGCGGCGCAGGAGCAGCTGCTGGCGCTGGAGACCACGCACCGCGCGCTGCAGGAGAGCGCGCAGACGATGCGCGCGCGCGAGCAGCAGAGCGGCAGCCGCGTCGAGCAGCTCGAGACCGACAAGGCGGTGCTCGTGCGCAAGGCCGAGCAGCTGCAGAAGGCGGACGCGCAGCTGCGGAGCAAGCTGCGAGCGCTCGAGGAGGAGCTGAGTGCGCAGCGTAGCGAGAGCGCGGCGCTGCGCGCAGAGGTGGCGGAGCTCTCGCAGATCGGGAGCGACCTCATGGAGATGGCGGAGCGGCACCAGCAGGAGAAGCGCACGCGGCAGGGGCTGCGCGACGAGGACGCTGAGTTTTTGGCCTCGCGCAAGAAGCGCCTGCGGATGTCTATTGGGTGAAGCGACTCCAGCGGCTCCTGCCTTCTGCCTGTCTCTCTGTCTCTGCGTCCGGACCTGCTGGAGCAAATGTGCTTGGCCAGCCTAGCCAGCTCTCTCCTACGTGGTTCAGTTAAGTACGATTCGACGTGGGGATCGATCGATTGAGCGAACGCGACCCCACTGGCGGCCTCTCGCGCCGCACGCACTTACTTCTTGCCTTTTTGCTAAGTACGTTTGGCAACGCCAGCAACCAGCGAGTTGCAAGTTGCCGTGAGAAGAGCTCAGTTCCCTCACGCAATTTTTCTCCAACAGACACACACACGCAGGACGCACCTTCTTCTTCTTCTTCGCCTTCTTCGACCCGCTGCCGCCGCTGGCCGCGGACGCCGACGCCTCCTTGTCGGCGTCGTTGTCCTCGTTGTTCGCGTCGTCCGTTGACGTCATCGAGGCCGGCGCGAGCGGCTCGATGCCCCCCGACTTCTTTCGCTCCAGCGGCTTTGGCGACGACATCCCCCGTTTCGTCACGAGCGGCTCCGGCACCGCGACCTGCGCCACCGTCACCTCCACTGGCCGCGCAGCTTCGCCGACCGGCTGCGGCGAGCCAGGCAATGCTGGCTCGGCAGCAGGCTTCGGAGGCGACAGCTCCGGTTTCGCAGGCGTTGCTGCCGCAGGCGGCGTCGGCTTGACGGTGTTCGCGGCTGACGCAGTGCCGTGCGGTTGGAACGCTGCCGCAGTTGCCGAGAGCGTGGACGGCGGCGGCGTGGCCGCCTTGTCGAGGCCGAGTAGATCGACACTCTCGACGACAGCAGCGTACTTCTCTGTCGTTATCGTGGTCGTGACGACAGTGGCGCGAGAGTGGGTGGTGGCAGCGTGCGTGAGGCTGAGTGTCGGCTCGGGGCTCTTGTAGCTGCCAGCGCCCGCGGACTTGGCGGGCAGCGCGTCGGCGTCGCTCTTGGTGCTCGCCGGTTGCTGCTTGGCAGTACCGCTAACCTTAGGCAGCAGCGCTTCGTTGGCGTCGAAGCGGTCCTCTTCGCGCGAGAGGCAGCAACCCATCGCGAAGGTCTCGCGGGTGGGTAGTCGACGGTCGCTTGGTCGGTCGCTTGCTTTCGCTTGGAAATCTGCGAGAAGCGAGCGACAGCTTTGCCTCTCGACGCAGAACAATCACTACTTCACACCGCTTCACAAAGATTATGTTACTTTTCGCGATCTTTGAACTTGTTACTTTCCACACAAGATGGACTATCACGAAGGACGCGATACGATGACGACCACGTACGAGTACTTGTACCAACCAGCGTCTTCCTTCTTACACACGAGGAGTTACTATCACCGGATAGAGCGCGGCGCCGATTGCAGCGTCCGCTGCGCTCCGGAGGTGCAGCTGGGTGGACGACTCGGCGAGCTTCGCTGCAAGGTGGCGCCGGAGCAGCTCGTTGCGCGTGAGCGCAGAGCCAGTCCCGATCATCCTGTTCACAGTGTATCATTAGCTGCGCGTCAGTCGTTCAACGCACGTACACTGCACGCCTCGAGCATCAAACGCTCCCAATCTGACGCACTCTCGAGCAGCCACGACACCACGCAGCTCCTCCGGCACCATGTTGAAGAGATTCTCCACGAGCCCTTTGCAGAGCGCGGAGCTCATGTCCCCAAGCGACCAGTTCCCCATGCGCAGCCTCTCAATGTTGCCATCCGCTGACGGGTCCGCGCGCTCGCCATTGAGCGTCGGGCGGAAGACAAGCGCAGTATCGAACTTTGTCATCCCCAGCGCGATGAGCTGTTTGTACCAGCGCGCGTCGTCGCTGTCACCGCCGCTGTCTTCAGCACCGCCCGGCTGCAGCTCGCGCATCCAGTCCCGGCACTGTCTCACGAACCAGGCAAAGATGTTGCCACTGAAGACCGGGCAGAGTGCAAGCGCAATCATTGGCCAGTCAGCGCGACGTGATGTGAGCACCTGGGCAAGCCCGAGGCCAAACCGTGTCGCCACTAAGTGACACGTACCCGGAGAGCGCCGCCGCGACGCCGATGAACTGCGAGCTCACAACGAACGGCCGGACCTCGAAGCTCTTGCTCGGGTGAGCAATCGCCGCGACCTCCTCCGCCGAGAGCAGCGTCGCTAGCTGGGCCGACGTTCCGATGTTCACCACTGCAAGAAGCACTCGCAGTAGCGTCAATGCGCGCAGGCTCGCAATGCACTCTGGCGCTTTACATAGCGGGAAGGACGCACACGAGATGGTCGCGTCCAGACTGGAGACCCGCTCGGTGCCGAACCCCTGGTGCTGCACGACCGCCGCGACTACCGAACTCGGGTGGTCGCCGATCGGAATGAACACGGGCACCCCAGCGGGCAGTCCGAACGGCAAGTCTGCAGCGATGAGACCGATCACGTTTCCTGGCGGCTGCACTTTCGGCAGCATCTTGAACGGGACACCGAGAGCCTCCACCCTGCGCACACCCACCACGAGCCTTCAGCCCCCGGGACGTTCTTCCTCCTCCCGCTACAGCAGTCAGCTGCTACTACGCACGCTGGGCGGTTCCAGGTTGCCTGCTGGAGGTCGAAACCGCCCCAACTGAACGCGTTCGTCGTGTCGATCGTCGCCTCCTTGGCTGACGTGTGGCCGCAGAGCACAAACGCGACGAGGTCTTGGATCGTGCCGCACGCGTCGAAGCCGAGCAGCTGCTCCGGTGACGTGGCGACTGTGTGCGCGTACGTCGCGAGTCCGTACCCGGTCGCAAGCGGCGACGATGAAGTCGTCGCACTCGCCACTCGCTCCTCGCACTGCTTCAGAAACTCCGGCGAGCAGCGTTGGTCCTGCCACGTCACCAGCATGCTCCAGACAGTAGCCACCATTGCAGCGCCCTCGCCTCCCACCAGCAGCCGACGCGCCTCAACGAGCACCGACGCGCTGCGCCACCACACGATCCCGTGCATCTGAACCACCGCGCTGCAATGAGCTCCTTCGAATTGCCTTGCGTTTACGCGGCTTGCGTGTCACGAAACCAGCAACGTACCTGTCCACAGATGCCGACAACTCTGACCCGCGCGCGCAGGTCCGCGGGCAGCGCCGCCACCGCTGCGTGCACTGCTCTCAGCACCACTTCTACGCTCTGCTCGCCCTGACGGCTCGTGTCTGAAGACCCCGCGAGGCTCTCGAGCGCCACGTACGACTCGGCGAGCACCTCGCGGCTGCGTTGACACACGATGACGCACTTGACGGCGGTGGTGCCCACGTCCACACCGAAAAGGCAGCCGGGTTCGCCCATGATGCTCACTGACGAAAGAAAGGAAGAGGAGGATACTGAATGCTAGTGAGCCAACATTTCAACGACAAGCCTTTGTATTATGAATATTAGTGTATACACACTTGGATTTTGTAAGGACAGACCATGTAAATCCTCTTTAATGTACACAATCCATAAGCTCAACCCCTGCCAAGCTTGTGCAACTTGCACTGCGCTGATGCATGGACTCCTTCCTCTCTCTCGTCTCTCTATTGACACACCGCGTGCGCTCTCTTCTTCTCTCTCTCGACTCACGCGGCGACGCTGTCGTACAAGAACTTCTCGTGTCCCCGCACGATGTCGAGCGCTTCCTGGCGCTCGGCGTCGTCCCGCGCCTGCCGACCGGTCGAGCGACTCAGCGCGCAGCCCAGCAGCGGATGTGCTGCCAGCACCGCGAAGAGCGCGCCGGAGCTCGAGTCGCCCGCGAGCAGCGCACAGCCGCTGAGCAGCAGCCAATGAGTCCCGTACAGTGCGAAGGAGATCGCGTTCGTCAGCAATACGAGAGCGCACGAACGCCGCGCGACCCACACGGCGCCGGCGAACGCGACGCTGGCGCCGAACGCCGCGTACTGCAGCCCGATCCACAGCGCGAGCAGCGCACCAGTTAACCGGAGGCTCTCAACGACGCCCTCGCTGCCCCCGAGTGTTCGGTTGTCGCCCTGCTTCGAGTCGTCCATGACCATGGCTGCGACGAAGCTCTCAAGCGCGATCGTGAGGTTCAGCAGGCAGATGAGCGCGTGGCGCGGCCACCCACGGCTGCGATTTTGCATGGCGCCTGTCGGAGGTATCTTTTGCGGCTCTGACATCTCACTCTCTCTCGAAAGAGTGCAGCGCCTCTTCGCTGCTGCCACCCGCTCCTCTGGGCTCCCACGGAGCCGCTTGTGTCACCGCAAACTCGACAGCTCGCCGCTGCTCAGAACCTTCGTGAGCACGCGCACCGATTCGCCGACGGGCGAATGCGCGGCAGCACCGAGGACCATGGCGCCGGCGCGCACACAGCGGCGCAGCAGCTGCACGCAGAGCGCCGCCAGCTCACGTGCCACGAAGACGAGGAAGAACGCGGACACCAGCAGCATGGCGAGTAGCGTGACCGCTCGCGCCGCGCCGCAGCTGAGCGCGAGCGCAAGCCGCCAGCCCTGCAGCGACACGTGCGTGTAACGGGCGAAGACTTGAGCGGCGAGCGGTGTTGCATCATAGTCCGCCATGGCGCTTGGCTGGGGTTGGTCAGAGTTCAGATTGGGAGTTCGCGGAGGTCGGCGGTCGAAGAAGGTGGAGAAGTGGTGGAGGTGGAGCGATCGGCTGCAGCTCCTGATCTGCCGATGCTTCCATATCGACGCGTGCGCGAGGCTCCGGTGCGCGGGAATGACGTCACTCGTACAACGAACGAGTCGAACACCGATTTTGCGGTCAGGCGTCCTGGTTCGTGAATGTGGTGGCCAGACTGACAGCACCATACAGTCCAGGATGTGTATACTAGTATACCAGTATACATATAGTTCAAAATTCCGGTCTCTATCATAAATACATCCCCTTCAAAACGAATTGGGTCCAACCAGACCACACATCCAAGGGTTCAGTCCTGTGGCACAGACGCAATGACGGGGCAAGCTTGCGGTTCACACAGGAATTTGCCAAGCCCACTTCCTACCTTCTACATATAGAACTCATGCTGATCGCCGCAGCATGTGCACATGCTCAGCCAAACGCGGTAGCTGCCGCCAGCGAGAGCCACCACGTGCGTCTACACCATTTCCATTCCGTCGGAGAATACCCCAACTCCGTCAGAGAAATGGTCAACACACAGTGAAAGCACCACAAAGGGAGGTGAAATTTATCAGTGTGATTCAACTTGGAACACATGTCAAGAACAGTTAATAACAAATTTTCTGTTAAAAATGGGTTAGTAAATTTACTACGTTTTTACACCCAGACTCTGACTTAAGGAGGCAAAAAATTTCCGACGAAAAAATAACATCATCAATTCTTATCCAATCAAGACGGAAATATATGTGGTGGTGCTACTAGTGATGGAGGCACGGACGCACCTGGTTGCAATCTCGATGAAGCATCCAAAGAGGTAGCATTTGAACATTACGGTTTATCCAAATCTTAAAACTTTCCATTTTTAGGCATCTGTAAGTGCAAAAATACACATTAATGGAGTCTGTAACCTAGTTCATCGTATTCACCGTTATGTAAGGAACATACTGTACCCCATGCTTGTTTTGGCCTCTCGAACTGTGTCTGTGAATTAGCATGGAAAGAGGCTTCTACGTCCTAGATGCTATATTTTGCAGGATAGTGAGATATCAGCTGAACTTATGCACTTTCTGTAACATTTTTGACCATATATAGTGCATTATCGTCAAGTTGTGTGCCAAAATTACAACAATCTCGATTGTCCACCAAAGTTATATGTTTTTGAAATCGTCATAGCTCTGCTCATACGCATAAGACAGAAAATGTGTTTGAATGGCCCTGATCGCAACTTAAAGAGCTTCCAGATGAACGTCTAACATCGCTGATCCGAAATATATTCACAAAGTTTTTTCACATTTAAAAACTTTTTATCGGACTTTGCCTCCTTGACTCAGAGACTGGGTGTTAAACAGTTATTTGATGTGTTTA
>SMMQ01003461.1:8265-49155 GCA_008271595.1 [Pythium] brassicae (nom. inval.) | reverse complement strand
AGTATCTTCACGGTCGCGAGCGTGGCAGCATGGAGAACCAGCACTGAGTGTGCGACGCAGCAGACAACGGCGCTCCCCCAGCCGACTGGCACGATCGGTGACGTCGTGAGGCCGCCCAGCTTGCGGCTCGCAAGGCGGCGCGAGCGGAGCGCCACGACGCTCACCCGGCAACTGCGCGTGCTCGCTGCTCCTTCCTCATTCTCGCACACGCAATGGTACTCGCCTTCAACCCGCTTCGAGAGCTTGCGGAGCAATAGCGAACTCTGGCGGACGCCTCGCACGAGCGTCTCGTCCGCTTCCACCGGTTTGCCGTTCGCGAACCACTGGAAGCTCTGAGCGAAGCGAACGTCCGCCCGTAGTCGCACGGCGCGACCCAAGTGCGTGACAAAGACGGACGGAGGTGCCTCCACCACCAACGGCAGGCGCTCCGCCGACGGGTCCAGTCCCAGCGCAACCTTGCGAGCGCGCAACTTTGCTTTGCGCGCGTTCTCGAGCGTGATCTGCTCGGCGCGCCGGACCTCCTCTTGCTCCCGCCGCGCAGCGTCGAGCTCTAGCTGCTTCTTCCTGTCGTCCTCCTGATCCGCCTCCGCGTCTTCGTGGATCCACTCGCCGGTGGGCGTGAGCACCTTGCGAATGCACACGAGGCGCTGCACGAGCTGCTCGTCGTCCTTCGCGAGAGTCGCCATCACCCGCACGCTCTCCATCACACCTTCGACGCTCTCTACGAACCCGTACTTGCTCACGACGTGAGCGAATGCGCTGAGTACCACGGGGATGTAGCGCTGCACCAAGGGGAAGGAACCGCAAACCGCGTGTGAGCAACAGACAACACTGCCAGCGTCAGCTCCGGCAAAGTTCGCATCCAGCACGCACATGGCAGATCAACGCGACGTCGCCTTGAGCTGAGCAAAGTACGCGGTACACGAGAGCACACCGAAGTCAGCTTTACGCTGCTGGATGAGAACGCACAGCCTCGGAGACGACAGAGCTGTCGTCGCACCATACTCGAGCGCGCTCTGAAGCTGCTTCCGCACGTGCTCGTGCGTGAACGCGTCGAGTATCTCGTCCCCCATGACTGCGAGCACCCGAGCATCCAGGCAAGATCAGTCCACCCGAGCGAGCGCGTTGGCACGGGAAGCCTGTCGAACGATCTCTCTCTCTCCCTCTCTCTCTCTCTCGCTCACTCTGCGCCTTGAAGCTTCCTAGCGGCTCGTAGCCATCCGCGAAGCCGCTCGGGGACTTCGATTGACACGCGTCCGGCGCAACGAGTCCGCACGCGCGGCACTGGACAAGCGAATATTGTTGATCGAGCTGTGGCTGCGGCTGGCGGTGTCGAGGGACCTTGAGAAGGTTCCGAGCGCCGCACGCCACGCACACGCTCTTCACGGCCTCTCGCTGGCCGTCACTTCCTTGGCTCACGGCGCGTCGGCGGTCGGTGCGCCGCATGGCGCGAGTGGTCCCTCTGTGAGCAGAGTTGAAAGAGTCGAAAGATCGAGCGCGCGCGACTCGCCGTGAGAGCTCACTTTTGGTCCAGTCACAGCACCAGCGCGCCCACGTGTGATGAAGGGGCTTCAGATAGCAGCAGGGATTGACCACCGCGTCTACGATGACACCGACGAGCCCCCGCCGCTCGAACTGGAGCTGGAGAGCAGCAGAGACGCGCGAGAAGACAACCAGATTGAGCACAAAGAGGACGCGAGCCTAATGGACGAGATGGTCGCGGTCGCGCAGCGCGCCAAGGAGCAGACGCGTCGGCGCCAAGAGAAGGAGCGCAATAGCCGCGCGTTCGGGCAGGGGCTCAAGAAGGGCTTCTTCAACGCCAAGCCGCGCACCCGCGAAGGCGGCGCTGGCACTGCAGCAACGACTTTGACGCCGAAAGCCGCAAGCGCAGCGCACAAGAAGCTGCCGACGGTGAGGACACAGCAGCGAGCGAAAGCTGTGTGGTCGTGTTGCTGTCGCTGCCTTGTCGTGCTTACGCTCTGTCTCGTGTGGCGTGGCTCGTGCAGCGAGAAGATCTGCTGATCGTCAAGCAGAACGACAAGGGGGACGACGCGAACGCAACACCGTCGTCCTCTTCCTCCTCCTCTGACTCGCGCTTCGTGTTCCCAGAGGTGCAGAGCGCGCTCAAGAGCGTGAACCAGCTCGACCCGAAAGGTGCTCACGTGCTTGTCGCGCTCGGCGTCACGCAACCAAAGAATGCCCAGTGCTCACTCGTTACTTCCTCCCCAACGCTTTGCGATCCCGACGAACTCGCATGCGCCAGCATGGATAGACGCCAAGCTCATTGAGAAGCTGGCGAAGAACCCGCGACTCGTGCTCGGTGCGTTCGTGGCAGCGAGGGAAACAAACCGAGAGCTGCTGCTGCGTTGCGTTCGAGCGCCTCAACCTTGCGGGTCTGTCCCACCCAATGCACGGGGTTCTTGCTCCTCCTCCAGCGCTCCAGAACCCGCGCTTCACGCAGGCGATCGACGAGATGCAGCGCGAGCCGGAAGCGGCGATCCGCAAGTACCGGAACGACCCAGCGGTGTCTGCGATGCTGCAGGACTTCCTGGGGTTCATGGGCAGCCACTTCGAGGAGGTAGGGGACGATGTTTGGGAAGCACGCGCTGCTCACTTGCGTTTCTTGCTGCAAATTTGTCCAGTCAAGACTCACGCCTTCTTGATGTGCGCCACTCGCAGCTTGGCAAGGAACAGGAAGCGGCTGCTTCGAAGCAACGTCCGCAGGAGACTTCGCGTGCAGACAGCGGCGACAAGGCCGCGCTGCTGGCCGGGAAGCCTCAGTCGTCTGCCGCCAGCTCACGCTCTTCGTCTGCAGGGATCGTCGATCTGGACGAGACGCGGCGCGCCGCCATCGCCGGCATGGAGCGCTCGCCGGAGGAGGACGCGCAGGTGCAGAAGATCCTACAGTCGCCCGAGCTGCTCCAGGCTCTTTCCGACGCAGACCTCATGGCGCGACTGCAGCGCTGCCGCGAGTCCCCACAGGAGCTGCTGCGTCTGCAGTCAGACCCGTCGCTCCGCCACAAGCTGCGGCTGCTGGCGGACGCGGGACTCGTGCGCTTCGAGTGAAGACTGACGCTCGCAGTTTCGCTACTACCAAGTTTCTGCACTGCTTGAAACCTTTCTCGATCTCGATCGCACACGCCTCTTTCAGTCGTCCGACGACGACGGGAGTGACCACCTTCCGCCTCGTGTTGTCGCCCGTCAGGACCGACGATCGGAGCTCTGAGCTCTGCTTTGCGCTCAGCGTCGTCGAAGCCCCGACGTCACCTCGATCATCGAGCGAAATCAGTGGCCCGAAATCCGCCCATTTGCCATTTCAACACAGTCAACAGCGTCTGAAAAGCGATGAGCACCACTGTGAAGGACCAAGTGGACGCCGAGATGGCGCGCTACCGCGTGCTGCAGGAGGGTGCGTGAGTGCGCGCGCGTCTGTGTCTTGATGACGCAGCTGACCCGCGAGTGGGCGAGTGCGCAGAGGTGCAGGTGCTCGCGACGCAACGCCAGCAGTACGCGCAGCAAGCGAACGAGAACACGATGGTCAAGAAGGTCCGTGTGCGTGTGTGTGACGTGTGATGACTTGTTGATTGTATGTGAAAGGCTGACGCGCGCGCGAGAACAGGAGCTGGACCTGCTGAGCGACGACGCCAAGGTGTTCAAGCTCATCGGCCCCGTGCTGCTCAAGCAGGACGTGGACGAAGCCAAGGCGAACGTGAACAAGCGCCTCGAGTTCATCAACAACGAGCTGTGCGTCTTACGAGGGACCCACAGCAGCTCAATAGATGACAAAAGGGAGCGAGACTCAGCGCTTCCTGTATGTATGTGTGTGTGCATGTGTGGATCTCTTCATGCAGGCAGAAGGTGAACGCCAAGATCGACCTGAAGGAGAAGGACGCCGTGGAGATCCGGTCGACCGTGCGTTGCGTTGCGCTCGTTGGCTCATAGCGTCCTGCGCTGCCCTCCCCCCCTCACACACACACACTCACCTGCTCACTCACTTGTCGCCTTCTTTGCTCCGTGACCTCTTAGATCGCGAGCCTGCAGATGGAGATGCAGAAGCGCGCCACCGAAGCTGCTCGCGGTGCCGTCGGTGCGCACTAGAGCGTAGCGCCACACCAGCAGCCAGCAGCAGCAGCTGCAAGAGAGAGGAGAGGCCGGTCGGGCACAGAGCCAAGCAAGCAGAGAGAACACGCACGCAGGACATGGAGAGCGAGCGACGTCTCTTCTCTATTCGTTGCCAGTCCACGCTGCCGCCGCCTCACAGCCCGAGCGCCTCGAGGCTGTGCACGCGCGCGCCGAGCTCGCTGGGCGGCACCAGCGCCGCGATCTCCTGCAGCGTCGAGCGCGCCACGGGCGTCGCGTGCAGCGTGTGGCGGCCGGCCTCGTGCACGCGCACGAGCACGTAGTCGCCGCGCGCGGCGCGCACGCCCTCAGCCGCGAGCGGCGGCAGCGGCAGGAAGCCCGACGCCATTGGGTTGCCCGCCCGGTGCTGGAAGTCTCGCAGCGAGCCCGGCAGCATGTAGTCTGGGAAGACGCAGCGCTTGTGCGTGTCCGTGAGCCCCGTGAGCATGGGCCGATCCTCGCTCGAGCGCCGGCTCGGGCCCTGCACGAGCACGACGTGCAGCCGGTCCGCGTCCTCGGCCGCGTTCTTGCGCGTCACGACGTCGCTGTACGTGTCGATGACCTGCTGCAGGCGGCGCAGCTTCACGTCGCTCGGCACGTCGTCCGCCAGGCGGTGCGCCGCGTGCGTGCGGGCGCGCACCGAGTACGCGAACATGAACGCCTGGTCGTAGCACACGCGGCGCATGAGCGCCAGCGTGTCGGCGTGCTCCTCCTCGGTCTCGCCGCAGAAGCCCGCGATAAAGTCGGACGAGATCGCGACGCCCGGGAGTCGCGCGCGCATGTTGTCGACGAGCGCCACGTACGCGTCGCGCGAGTAGCCGCGCCGCATGCGCGCGAGCATGCTCGAGCTCCCGCTCTGCGCCGGCATGTGGATGCTGCGGCAGAGGTTCGCGCGCTCGCGCATGAGGTCGAAGACCGCGTCCGGGAAGTCCTTGGGGTGTGGCGACGTGAAGCGCACGCGCACCTCCGGGTCCACGCGCGAAACCGCATCGAGCAGGTCCACGAAGCGGAAGCCCGGCGCGTCGCGCGCGCGGAACATGTTGCTGAAGCCCTCGGCGGCGACGTACCCGCGCCCGCGCTCGCCCGCGCCCTCAGACTTCTTGTCGTGGTAGCTGTTGACGTTCTGCCCGAGCAGCACGACCTCCTTCACGCCCTGGTCCCGCAGCGCCCGCACCTCGTCCACGATCGACGGCAGCACGCGGCTGCGCTCGCGCCCGCGCGTGAACGGCACGATGCAGTACGAGCACATGTTGTTGCAGCCCCGCATGATGGACACGAACGCCGACGGGCTCGCCGGGTCCGACCGCACCGGCGCGATGTCTGCGTACGTCTCGTCGAGCGACAGCTGCACGTTCACGGCCGAGCTGCCGCCGCGCACGATGCGCAGCAGGTTCGGGATGTCGCGGTACGCGTCCGGCCCGACCACGAGGTCCACCATCTTGTCCGACTCGAGCAGCTGCGTCTTGAGCCGCTCCGCCATGCAGCCGAGCACGCCGACGGTCGGCAGCTGCTTGGGCGCGCGCTTGCTGCCCGTGCGCAGCAGCTTGGTCTTCACCTGGCGGAGGTGCTCGAGGCGGTTCCAGATCTTGGACTCAGCGTTCTCGCGCACGGCGCACGTGTTGAGCAGCACGATGTCGGCCTCCTCGGGCGTCGCGGCGGCCGCGTAGCGGTGCTCGAGCAGGATCGCGCGCACAATCTCCGAGTCGGCCGAGTTCATCTGGCAGCCGTATGTCTCGATGAAGAACGAGCGCTGCGGCTGCTCCTCCTCGAGCTCCTCGAGCGAGCGCACGGTTGTGGGGAAGTTCATCTCGCTCTCCTCCTGCAGCGCGGCGTACGCGTCCGCGGCGTGCGGGTCGCCGCGGGACTCGCGGATGAAGTCGGCGAGTCCCGGACCAGTGGCGGGCAGACGCGTGGCGGCAGTCGTGCTGCTGTCGTTCGCGTCGGTGCTGCTGGTGACGCGGACATGCGCGTGCCCGCCGCCACCGCCGGAGCAGTTCGAGTGCGCCCGACGGGCGGCGGCAGCGGCGCTGCGGCTACTGCTGCTCCGCAGGAGACGTGACACCGGCCGCAGCATTACGGTGGTCTGGTTGATTGGCCAAAGTGGCGAGTGGCGAGCAGGTTCTGTGATCGGGGAAGTCAAAATGGAAGTCATTCTGTCCGCTATAGTGACATCCAGGACATCAAAAGGGCGTTCCCGCCAAAATCGGAACTCGAACATCACTTTTCGAGGAAATGCCAATTTCGGCGCGTCAGCCAGTCCTCAAGAAGACCCGCGTGTTCGAGCAGGTGTGCATTCATCCGACTTGACCAGAGCAGCGCGATGGAGAACGGCGACGGGCCGCGGATCAGCGGCTGGAGCTGTGTGATGTGCACCTTTGAGAACGCCGCGAGCGTCCAGCGGTGCGAGATCTGCCTCACGCCGCACCGGCACCTGCCGCAGCCGACAACGCAAGCGCTCGCCAGCAGCTCCAGCTCCAACAGGAGCATCAGCAGCAGCACGACCAGCAGTTCGAACCCCTTCAAGAAGCCCCGTAGCAGCACCAGCCCCGGGTTCACCGCACAGAAGATCCAGAAGCCGCTCGTCGCGGTCGGCAGCTCGAACGAGCAGGAGGCGCTGCGCCTCCAGAAGAAGATCGTGCAGCTCCGCGAGCTTGGCATCGACCTCCCGGCGAACGACATGATCGCGCTGTTATCGCGCAGCTGCTACAGCGTGCCAGCAGCCGTGAATGCGTACTTTGAGCGCATGGCGGCGGGCACCGCGGGGCCGAGCGCGCAGGACGCTGCGACTGAGCGTCGCGTCACGACAGCGCGCGAGTTCTTCGAGTCCGCGGCGTTCGCGCGCGAGCCCTTTCGGCTGCTCGGCAGCAAAGTCATGAGCGCGACGCTGAACCGCTCGGGAGTGTCGCTGGCGGTGGGCGACCGCCTGGTGCTGCAAGCCGAGAACGCAGCCAAGAAGCGGCTCCGGCCGGGCAGCGGGAGCACCGGCGCGGCGTCGGCAGCGTCCTCGCTCACTGCTGGGGTCATCCGCGTCGCGACGGCGCAGAACTCACTGGTATGTGCGTCTGGCGTGTTGGGAGGCTGCTGCACACGTGTAGTGACACACTCGAGGGTTGGTGGTAGTAATACTGACGCTCCGCCGTCTGCTCGCGTGTGACAACCGTTCAGGTCGGACGCCTCGACCGCGACATGGAGACGATCTTCCAGCCGCTGATGAAAGAGCAGCTGGTCGTGCTCGGCGGCGTGTGCCACGCTGCGCCGGCGTCGTCGCAGATGTTCGCGTCGTTCGAGGTGCGTAAAGCGTCGTGTGTGTCTCTGTAGCCAACACGCGGTTCCCAGCACACTCACGCTGTCGGTCGTGCGGCGTTGTGTATGTGGCGGCCAGGTTCTCGTGTTCGTGTACGTGAGCGCCAAGGCGTTTGAGATCTTCCACGAGGAGCACCCGCAGTTCCACCTCTCGGACGCGCTGTACACAGCGCTCGAGATGCTGCACATCGAAGCGACGGGTTCGACAACGGAGCCCAGCGACGAGTCTGCGAACGGGTTCGCGTCGCCAAGCGAGCAGGAGAAGGAGTCCGGACTCGAGGCGCTCTTCTCGGACGTCATCGGCTCGGGCGAGGACGAAGACGACGCGGCGCACGCGGCCGCCACTGCGCTCGCCGCGCAGCTCGCGCCGTTTCTCAACGGCATCACACTGCGCGAGCACCAGCGCATCGCGGTTCGCTGGATGCTCGCGCGCGAGAACCAGGCCGCCAGCAGCTCGGCCAAGAAGAGTACGACACGCGATAGCAGCAAGAGCCGCGCTATCGTCGTCGAACAAGTAAACCCGGTATGTTGCGAGCAGTGTCTGTCGCTCTCATCCCACCCGCCATGTTGTCTCCCACATGTGGTCTTACGCACTTGCACTCTCGGCCGCGTTGCTCCAGATGTGGGAGACGCGTACGTTCCAGCGCGGCGCCAGCGCGTACTTTGTGAACCGGTTCGAGAAGGTCGCATCGCTGACGCCGCCGCAGCCACCGGCGCCGTGTCTCGGCGGCATCCTCGCAGACGACATGGGCATGGGAAAGACAGTGATGATGCTCGCTCTCGTCGCCCACCAGAAGCACTTTGGCGCGAGCCGTGAGCTGTCGCGCGGCGCGGGTGACAGCTCGCCCGCGAACCCCCGCGCGCCGCGGCTCCGGCGCGACAACAGCCAGCGGACGCTTATCGTGTGTCCGCTGAGCCTGCTGCACCAGTGGAAGAACGAGGTCGCCGAGCGCTTCCGCGCCAACACGCTCGGCGTGCACGTGTACTACGGCGACGACCGCGAGAGCAGCGCGGTGCTCTTCGGCAACAGCGACATCGTGCTGACAACGTACGGGGTGCTGTCGAAGGAGTTCGAGAAAACGGCGGGCGCCGGCGCGCTCCTCGCGAGCGCGTGGCAGCGCGTCATCCTCGACGAAGCGCACAGCATCAAGAACCGCCTGACGACGTACTTTAAGGCGTGCGCCGCGCTGCGCGCCACGCACCGGTGGTGCCTCACGGGCACGCCGCTGCAGAACTCGCTCGACGACCTCTTCTCGCTGCTGAGCTTCCTCCAGTACGAGCCGTGGTCGCGTGTGTCGTGGTGGAAGCGCGTGATCGCGACGCCGTTCGAGCAGGGCGACGAGGCGAGCGCGCTCGGGCGGCTCAAGGTCATCCTCGCGCCCGTCCTGCTGCGCCGCACCAAGCACTCGCGGGACAAGCACGGGAAGAACATCGTGGAGCTGCCGCCCAAGCACATGGAGCTCGTGCAGCTCGCGTTCTCGGAAGAGGAGCGTACGTTCTACCAGGCAGTGTACGACAAGAGCCGCGCCGAGTTCAACGGGTACGTCGCAAGCGGCACGGCGACTACGAGCTACGTCGCGATCTTCGCGCTGCTGCTGCGGCTCCGGCAGGCGTGCAACCACCCGTTCCTGGCGCTCGGACGCAACTACGAGGCAGCGCAGGCGTCGGCGGCGGCCGGTGAGACGTCGCGCACGAGCCGCAGCTCGTCGGGCAGACCGTCGGGGTCGGCATCAGCCGCATCGCTGTTCCGCCCGCAGTCAGGCGAGTCGATGGCGTCATACTACAGCCGCATCTCGGCGCACCTGCAGCAGGATCTGCAGCCTGCTGGCAGCGTAGCGGCCATCACCGCGTCGCAAGAGAGGGGCAGAGTGACGCTGGCCGATGCGAGCAGTGACGGGGACAACAACAACACTAACAGCGACAGCCGCTCTCGCTCCTCGTACGGCAGCGCTGGGCTCACGAGATCGTACATCGCGAGCGTGCTCGCGCAGGTGGAAGAAGGGCTCGAGTCGCACGAGTGTCCTGTGTGCCTCGACCCGCCCGTGAACGGCATGCTGACGCCGTGCGCGCACGTGCTGTGCGAGCAATGTCTGCGCGACAGCGTCGCGAACGACCCGGAGAGCGGCTGCCCGGTGTGTCGCGCGTTCGTGGACGTGAGCAAGGTGTTTGTGCTGCCGGCCCCAGCTCCGAAGGCCGGGGAGGACGACGCACACGCAGGGGACGACGACGACAACGAGCAGGACGAAGACGCGCTGGGGACGGCCAGCACGGCCACCGCGACGAGCGTCGGCAACGTGGCAGACGACGCGGACGAACTGGACAGCAGCGAGGTGGGCGGCGTGTTCCTGAGCGCGAAGCTGCGGCAGTTGCTGCGCGACCTCATGATCATCCGGCGCGAGAACGAGCAGAGCGCGACGAAGCGCAAGGTGGTGGTGTTCTCGCAGTGGACGTACATGCTGGAGATGGTCGCGAAGCTGCTGCAGGCGCGCGGGTTCGCGCACTGCCTCTTCCACGGGTCGATGGACCAGGAGACGCGCGAGCGCGTGCTGATGCGGTTCGCGAAGGAGCCGGCGCTCGACGTGCTTGTGATCAGCCTGAAAGCCGGCGGCGTGGGCCTGAACCTCACGTGCGCGTCGGTGGTGATCCTGCTGGATCCGTGGTGGAACCCTGGCGTGGAAGACCAGGCGATCGACCGCGTGCACCGGCTCGGGCAGGAGCAGGACGTAATCGTGAAGCGCTACGTGGTGGACGCGACCGTCGAGGACATGATCCTGCAGCTACAGCAGCGCAAGGCGGCGCTCGCCAAGCACGTGCTCGTGGCGGCGCGGAGCGGCGATGATAAGCGCAGCGAGCGTCTGAGCCTCGAGGACCTCAAGAGCTTCTTCCGGTAGACAACGAGGGAGGTGGGGGCCGTTCGTTCACGTAATTTTTGACCGATTTCGAATCACGACACCAAAAAGTACAAAAAACAAGTTCAGAATATCGAGATTTGGTTAGTACGACGAGTACGAGTCTGTAGATCAAGGACGAGTTCCATCAAATGGCAATTGACAGTTGACAGCAGGAGGTATTTTCTCTCATATTTTTTATTATTTTTCAATCGCACTTTTGAAAAACCGTGGCCGGTCACGCGACCAACATGCACGCCAAACAGGCCGGCGGAGAGGAGACGATGCTCACGCGGTCGCGCGCGCGCGCTGCAAACAAGACGATCTTGGTGGACGACAATTGGAGCGACGCGTACATCCAGACGAAAGACGAGCAGATCGACGCCAAGGCGCGCGTAGCGGGCGCCAGCGACTGGAGCGACGCCAGCGAGTCGGACTCGGACGACGCCGGCGACAGCGACGACGCGGACGTGTGGCGCTCGGACGACGACGCGAACGCCGACTCGGACGACGACGAGAGCGAGGGTGACGACGAAGGCGCGCACGCCGACGAGGAGCCGGAGCCGTCGACGCGCAGCGCGTCGCGCTTCGCGGGCGGCGGCTTTGCGGAGAACGTGTGCTGGACGGTGCTGAGCGTGCTCGTGGTGCCGCTGGCGCTCTATGCCGCCGCGTTCAAGCGGTGCGTGTCGCTGTATCTGTACCAAGTAAGTAAGATGGGCATGCGACGCACTGACAACAGTGTCTGTTTTGCTAGTCGCGACACGCCGTGGCCGCTGTGTAGCGCTAGCGCCACGGGGACGCTCGTCAAGGTGCTCGCGAACCTCCTGGTGCTCAGCGCACTGGCGCTCGTGGGCTACGGCGCTGCGTGCTCGGAGCGCGCGCCGAGTGCGCTGCACGCGCTGCTGTGGCGCAACCTGGAGATCAACAGCGCAGCGGACTGCAGCGCTGCGTTCCTGGACGGCTGGCATGAGTGCCTGGCGCGCGGCGCCGAGAGCGTGTCGCCGCTGTGCGCACGTGCACTCGCGCAGGGCAGCGTGCTGGCGCTCGTGCTGCTGCTGGCGGCCGCGTTCCACCGCTTCTGGCTCAAGGCGCTGCTGCTGCTCGCGTTCGTCGGCTACTTTGCGCTCAACGCAGCGCTCGAGCTGCAGGCGGAGCAGCGCGCGGCCGTCAAGATCGTCGCGCTCGACCCGACGTTCGCGTTCGCGAACGAGTCGATCTTTGTGCGTTGCTTGTGCAGTGTGTGTGAGAGATGAGAGAGAGGGGGGAGGGCGACGTTGTGTACTCACTCTTTTCTGCTCGGTTGCCTTGCGTGCGTGCGCAGGTCGCGATCGACGGGCAGAACCTTGCGCAGGGCGGGATCATCGCGTGGGTGCCGTACTGGGGCGGGCTGCACGAGCTCAAGGCGCACAAGTGCGCCAAGCTCTTCCCGGAGCCGCTCCGCAACGGCGGCGTGCTCGTCACGTTCGACCACGTGAACGAGTACGTCCCGTGCTACGCCGCGACGATCCGCCGGACAGCGTCGAGCGCCGAGGCGTCGGCGGCCTTCCGGTGCTTTGAGGGCATCCGACTGCGCGTGAAGGACCTCAAGAGCGTGCCCGGGTGGTCGCTGCAAGCAGGAGGCGTCGACGAGCGAGCCCCGCAAAAGTCCGAGCTGTGAGTGAGGAGGATCACGGGGCAGGAGCCGCACGGCGGTCGCCGCAGTAGGTCATAGAGATTTTGAGCAGAGAACCACCCCCTGAAGCACCCACCCCTTCCGAGTGGCTTGTGGACAGAGACGCAGCAGCTTCATGACGACAGCATTCGCTATGCTATGGCTCTGCGCGCCGACTCGTGACGTTTGCCAGGTACCGAGACTGCATGAACCCACGCGTCCCCTTGACCTCTGCAGACTCCGTCGAGCTCTCCTGGCTGCTGTGAGGAGCTGTCGTACCGGCTGCCGACGCAGCAACAGCAGCAGGCGACGGGGTGGACACACTCGCACGCGCTCCGAGTGGAGGCGACGCTGTCGACACTGCGGACTGCGCTCGACTCAGCCCGAAGATCTTGCGGACGCGCTCGGCGCGGTGGCTCTCGTGCGTCGCCTCGAGCTTGCGCTTCGTCTGGAGCGGCGCCGCGCGGGCTTTCAGCTGCGCAAGCCGCTCCTCCATCGACTGCTTCCCGCCCAGCGCAACCGGCGTCCTGGCCGCGTCCGGTGCTTTGGCTGCGCCACCGCGTCCTGCGTCGCTCTCCGTCCCGGTTTCAGGGACGCGCTTCACAGCGTCCAAAACCTTCGCGGACTCCCGCTGCATGCGCTCGATCATCTGCCGCGTCGCCTCGAAGCTCGCCGACAGATCTGTTGGCGTCGTGCTGACTGTCGCGACAGCTCCTGCCTTGTCGCGCTCACTGCTCGTCTCGTCACTCGTACGTGCGCGCTTCCCTGCCCACACGGACTCGCGCACTGCAGCCCGATCTCCGACTTGACTGACACTTCCTACTGTGGGTGTTGTTGCTCTTCTGCTCGTGTCGATGGCTTTCGGCACTCCTCTGGCCTCGCGGGCGACGCTGCTGGCGTCCCGCTCAAGCTGCGCGCGCCACGGTGGCACCCGCTCGCTTGTCTGCGTCGGCAACGTCGCCCGGTTCACCTCTGCGCGCGGCGCGGCGCGCATCACCACCGCTTGTCGCTTCAGTCGCTCGTTCTCGGCGCGAAGTTCGTCGGCCTCCTGCGCGGCTGGCGCATGGCGCGCCACCTCTTGCTCCAGGCGCTCAATCTGTCGCTGAGCACTCTCCGAGCTCACTGCAGCACTAACGGCCGCTGCCCTGCTCGCCTGCACGCGCTCGCTACGTGCAGCGGCGGCATCGCTCTTCAGCCGCTCATTCTCAGCTCGCAGGTCGTCGTTCTGTTGGGCAACTGTCGCCAGCGTCGCCAGCTCCCGCTCCAAGCCATCGATCCGCTGCTGCACTCTCCCCGCTGCGCTGTTCGCCTCAACGCTCTCGCTACGCGCCGCTGCGACATCGCTCTTCAGCCGCTCATTCTCGGCTCGCAGCTCGTCGTTCTGTCGCGCAACTGTCGCCAGCGTCGCCAGCTCCCGCTCCAACTCCTCGGTCCGCAGCTGTGCGCTCGTCACTGCGTTCCCTGACGCGCTGACCGACGCTGCGAGCTCCGAACGCGCCGCGTCCACCGCTCGCTTCAGCGCCGTATTCTCAGCGCGCAGCTCGTCGTTCTGTTGCGACGTCGCGGTCAGCGCCGCGAGCTCGCGCTCCAAGCCGTCGATCTGCAGCTTCAGGGCCCGCGATGTCTTCACGGGCGTGCGATTCACGTCCAGGCGCTCGCTGCGCGCAGCCGCGAGCTTCTTCTTGAGTCGGTCGTTCTCGGCGCGCAGGTCGCTGCTCTCGTGCGCGGCCTTCGCGTGCCGCGCCAGCTGGCGCTCGAGGCCCTCGACGCGCACCTTGGCCTTCTCGGCCTCCATCGCGACGAGCTTGGCGCGGTGCACCTCGCGCTTGACGCGCGCGCGCACGTCGTCGCCCGCGAGCTCCCGCGCGCTCGGGAGACTGTCGCCCGCGTCGGCGCCTGCAAGCAGCTGCAGCACATCGCGCAGCAGCTGCTTCTGCTCGGCCACCTGCTCGTGCGCGCGGCTCGCGTCCTGTTGCGCGTCCTGCGCATGCTGTACCAGCGCCGCCTCGCGCTGCTCCCATTCGCGCTGGCTCTCACGGGTGGTGCGCGCCGCCTCTGCCTCCCGCGCCTGCTGCGCCTGCTCGCCTTGCTGCTGCTGCTCGGCTGCCTGCTGCCGCAGCCGCTCGGTCTCGGCCTCCAGCTGCAGCACCTGCTCGTCGCGCTGGCGGCGGTCGCTCTGTGCGCGCTCGAGCGCCCCGCGCAGCTGCGCCGCCTCCATCCGGAGCTGCTGCTCGCTCTGCCCGGCGGCCGCGAGGCGCACGTCCATCGCGGCGCAGTGCTCCGTAAGCTGCAGCAGCTTCGTAGTGGCCGCGCGCTTCGCGAGCTCCGCGTCCGCCGCCTCGCTGCGCAGCGCCGTGTTCGCGTCACGCAGCGCGCTCGCCTCGCCGCGCAGCGCGGCGCGCTGCTCCTCGGCGTCGCGACAGCGGCGCTGTGCGTGCTCGAGCTGCTCGCTCACTGCGTGCGTCTCGTCTGCGAGCACGCGCACCCGGACTTCTAGCTGCTCGGTGTGCGTCTGCAGCTCCGCCTCGAGCTGCTCAGCGCGCTGCTGCGCCGCCTGCGCGACCTGCTTCACGCGCGCGAGCTCCTCGGCGCCGGCCTTCCAGGCCGTGTCGAGCCGCACGAGGTTGCGCAGCGCCTTGCTGTAGCGCGCGTCCGCCGCCTCGCACTGCGCCACGAGCGCGCGCTGCGCGTCCTGCAGCGCGCGGCGCAGCGTGGAGTTCTCCTCCTCGAGCTCGATCGCGTTCGTGTCGCCTCCCACGCGCAGGTGCAGGCGCTCGCGCAGGTGCGCGACCTCCATCTTGAGGTTCATGTTCTCACGCTCGAGCAGCTGCTCGGCGGCCGCGAGCGAGTGCAGCCGCACGCCGCCGCCGCGCGCGAACGGGCTCTCGGGCGTGCCCGGCTCCGCCTGCTGCTGCTGCTGCATGAGCTCGCACTACGATTTGGAAATGGCGCGAGTTTTGTGCTGTGGTTTTTCTCGCTCAAATACCGGTACGACCGGTATTTTTAGTTTGAGAAGTCGAGTATGATGGGCCATTCGTGCGCTTGATGACACACACGTTGGGGGTGGACTGGAGAGGCACTGGCACGCGTATGTGGTGTGTGCTGTGTGGGAGTGTATATGAAATAGAGAGAGAGCAGTGTGATTGAATGGATCGGCACCAGCGCTCGGATTGGAGCTTGAGACCAGCGGAAGCTCAAAGTCCGCGACGGACGCATCCGTCTTGTCGAAGCCTGTCGAGAGGTATTTTCAGCCAAGCGGGCGAGTGCGTGTGTGCGCGTGTGTGTCGAGCCGCGTCATTCGCTATAGCGCAAGCCGCGACACGCTCTGGCCGCCTTTGCAGCAAGAGAACGACCGACTGGCTGGCCCACGAGACGAACGGAAGGCTATGGGGTGCGCGGCGTCCATCTCGGGCGGCGGCCGTCGCAGCAACCCGGGGCTCGTGGGTCCAAACCCGCGCGTGCTGCCCGCGGTGCCCGGCGCCTCCGCTGTCTCGGAGCGCGAGCTTGGTGGTCGGCGCCAAACAATGCGGCACACGCCGAGTCTCGACACGGAGCCGGCGCAGCGCCTGCAGTCGTTCGCGCTCGAGATGTCCAAGAGCGGGCGGCTGGAGCTCACGTCGATCGTGTCTCACGCCGGCTCGAGCCAGGAGAGCGGCACGCTCACCAAGCAGCACCTCCCGAGCCTCCAGCAAATCCCGGGCGTGGTCTTCGGCATGACGAAACTCCTCGAGCTCAACCTGCGCTGCAACCAGATCACGACGATCCCGAAGGAGATCGCGCTCCTGCGCAGGCTGCAGGTGCTCAACGTGTCGGAGAACCGGATCGCGGAGCTGCCGCGCGAGATCGCGGACCTCAAGGCGCTGCGGCTGCTCGACGTCGCCGAGAACTGCATCAAGCGTCTGCCGGACGAGATCGGGAACCTCGCGCGGCTCGAGACGCTGCGCGCGAACCGGAATCGGCTCGCGTCGCTCCCCAACTCGATCCGCAAGTGCGTGCGCCTCAAGGCGCTCAACCTCTACAACAACGCGATCTCGAACCTCGGCGACGGCATCAGCGAGCTCTGCGAGCTGGAGGAGCTCAACGTGAGCAACAACCTGCTAGTGTTCCTGCCCGAAGTCAAGCGCTGGAAGAACCTCAAGGCGCTCTACCTGCAGGTGAACAGGCTGCTGACACTGCCGACCATGGACGCGCTGTGCAACCTCGAGATCTTCACGGTGCAGCAGAACAACCTCCAGGCGTTCCCGAGCATGGACACGCTCGTGCACCTCAAGAAGATCGACGCGAACACGAACCAGATCGCAGAGATCCCGCCGTGCTTCGAGCACATGACGTCGCTCGCGCACCTGAGTCTGCGCAAGAACCTCGTGACCGTGTTTCCGGCGTTCCTGTGTCGCTGCAAGTGCCTCGAGATCATCGACCTGGGCAATAACCCGCTCCTGCCGCCCGTGCCCGTCGACCTCATCCTGCTGCCCCACCTCAAGACGCTGCTGCTCGACGGCGGCAACATCACTAGCGTCCCTATCGAGCTCATGGGGCTTCAGCATGTCTGTCGCGTGAACTTGGGCAGCCGCCTGCTCATGGACGATCAGGAGACGTGCGAGGTCGTGATCGAGCTGCGTGCCAAGTGCGCGCAGAACGGCGGCTGGCTTAAGACTGGTTGATGTCGGCTCCGGTTCCTTAGCTCAAACCGCCGTCAGCAGCCAGAGGTGCGAGCGACAGCATGGCTGCAGAGATGGTGAGGTGTCTGTCTGTCTCAACGTGGTGGTGGTTAGCGACGAGGCGAGCGAGTGAGTTCGCGACGGGAGGCACACGAGTGATGTTCGCTATGATCCGCAAGAGTACGACAACGACAAAGACCTCACTGGAAGGCGTTGATCGACTACGACTGTCGCTGCTACGGTCGCTGCTACTGGTGCGCTTTCGCCTTCCAAGTCCGCTGGCGCATCAGCACTCCGTGTTTTGCTGTCGGCATCGAGAGAATCGTGCGGCTCCGCTTCCTCAGTTTCCAGTGCACCGCCAGCGCCACCGCGAGCACGTGCACGAGCCAGCCGGCGTGCATCGTGTAGAGCGGGATGCGGAACCGCTCGCTCGGCGACACGAAGTTCGACCCCATCGCGCACAGTGCGGACCACGTGCTGAGCGAGTAGCTGAACAGTTTCGCGTACCGCAGGTGCCTGCAAGCAAACAGGCAAGCAGCACGCGACCCGCGGGACCGTTGGACACCCTGCACCGACACGGAGAAGCAGAGTCGAGCCGAGCGCAGGAAACAACGCACCATGACGAGCACGCCATGGGGTTCTGAACCACCAGCAGGAGCAGCAACAGGTTGCCGAGCAGAGCGACGCCGAGGATGAGGCCCTGCCACGGAACACAGACGCACGTAAGGTGAGCGGCGGTCTTGAGGGTAAGAAGCACACGTACACAGATACACGCGCGACAGGCAAAAGCGCGTACCACTTGGTCGTCGAAGAACGTGAGCGTGGCGGTCATCACGGCCTTCACGATCTGCGACGACATGTTGAGCAGTGGCGACGTCTGCACGTCGAGCTTGAGCTCCGGGAAGAAGACCTGGTAGCTGCCGAACGAGAGCACCGCGAGCGGGACGAAGAGACTCATGCCGACCATGCCTCGGAGGGCGAACGTGAGGTGCTCGCCGCGCCAGCACGGGAGATCTTCGTTCGCACGCAGCACAATCTCCCCCTGGATGGTGGACGTGCACGCAGTGGACAAGTAGAACTGCTTGGCGAGGAACTGCGACGGAAGCAACCAGCAGCGCAGAACAGGACGCGTAGTTAGTTAAGGACGCCCCCGAGAGAGAGAGAGAGGTAAGGGGCTGAGTACCAAGGGGCAGGGCAGACCGACCATGAAGAGCAGCCCGCTGAGGAGGTTCGGCAACAGGAACGTGAGGAGGTAGTTGAGCCACGGGACCGCTTTGAACTTGTTCGACGCCTTGAGGCAGAAGCACCAGAGCCCGAGCCCGAGCAGCGAGAGGCGCTGCATGAGCAGGAACACGTTCACGCGCACGTCGCCGAGCCCGAGGTCGTGGAGGTCGATCGTCGTGAGTGCGACGAGGCGCTTGGGCTGGTACGACCGGTCCCAGACCGAGAACGACGTCGTGTGGAGCTGCACGCACTCCCACGCGACGCTTGCGATCGCGAGGTAGTTGCGCACGCAGAACGGCAGCGTGGTGAGGTCGATGCGCTCGACGTGGCGCACCTCCCGGAACGCCGGGATGCTGCGCGCGACGCTGACCACGGACAGGAACGCGAACAGGATCCAGAAGAGGCCGTACGCGAACGCGAGGTTCGACAGGAGCTGCAGCTTCACGGCCGGCTTGCCGGCTGCGAGCCACGGGACGAGGGCGTGGAGGAAAAGCGGCGGGCTTCCGAGCGCCAGGAGTGTGAACAGCACACTGGACCAGACCCACGAGAGGCCGATGTTGCCGTACTCGAACGGCCACACGTGCACCGCGTCCGAGAGCAGCCGCCGCACTTCCAGCAGAACCACAAAGTGGCGGAGCTCCTGCTTGGAGATCTGAATGAAGCGGCTTGCGTTCGTCCTCTCGTTCTCTTGCTTCGAGTCGGAGCTTTGCTGGTCTGTTGCTCGCCCAGCAGCGGCGCCGCTGTGAGCGTGTTGAGCGCGTGGGGCGGCGAGGTCTCGGTGGTCCGAGATGACGATCACTTGCTTCCGACTCGCGCTCATGTCCCCACCGGCTCGGCTCTCCTCCGCCACGCTCTGCCTGTGCAACAGGTCCGCCCAGCCCGCGGCCTGGGACTGGGACGCAAAGAGCTCATCAAAGGACTGCGCCGAGTCCCGCACTGCGTCTCTGGCGATCGAAATGCGCCAGACCGTGAGGCAGAGCAGCGCCCAGAGCACGTGGTAGAGCGCGGACGCTAGGCGGCCTTCCCGGTAGAGCACGGCCGGAAACTTCTGTGCGTCGCGGTAGAGGCGCGTGAGGCGCGCCGCCGCGTCGAACGGGTCGGCGGCGTGGTACGTGGCGAGCGTGAGCGCGCGGGCGCTCTCGAGCGCGTTGCAGTCGCCGACCGTGAACACGCCGAGGAACGCTACGCTGTTCACGAGCGCGATCGTCGACTTCTCGGACTGCGCGAGAAACTCCTGCCATCGGTTCTTGAGCTTTGCGAAACAGCTCACGGCGGTGGGCGCTAGCGGCAGCACAGCACTGGGACTGCGGACTTCCGTGTTCTTGCTGCTCGCGAGCGCTGCAGCGCTGGCACCCGGGGGTGCTGCAGGACCAAGCGCGTGCTCGCCGTACGCTGGTTTAGCTGAGAGCGTTGCGCTTTGCTCGTGGATCCCAGCGATGGTGCTCGTGCTGTGCTTCGGTTCAAGCGATGGGGTCTGGGATGAGATGGGGGTGCTGGCTTGCACCGCTGGCGGCGGCACCACGTTCTCGTCAGTCGACACCACGCGCTTCATGCTGTTGTTCGGGCTGCCGTTGCTGCCGTTACACAGAGGCTGCACAAATCGAAGCACCGCGCAGTACACTTGCGCTCGCTCGATGGGCTGAAGAAGGAAGTGGTTGAGCGACGTCAACGCAACCGCGTGCGAATGCGCTCGCTCTCGACGCAAGCCCCACAGCACCACGGGCGGCACGAGCGCTCCCCAGAGAGGATCAGCGGACGGACTGCTGTGCGTCAGTGTCGCCGACGCTCTCGCAGCGCCAAGTTTCTTGTCACGCGCTGTCGGACTCCACCAACCTCGAAACGCGGCGAGAGGGGACTGGGCTGCGTGGTTGAAAGCTGATCCCCACCCGCGGCCCGGGACGTTGTGCTCCGCGCCGACCTTTTCAGCCTTGCGGTCGCGCGAGTCCCAGTACTGGAGCTGCGACGACACTTCCCTGAACGTCCGCTTCATCATGCTGCGCTTCACGTGACGCTGTCCTTGGTCAATGGCAGCGCTTTCCGACGACCTCTGGAGCGGTCCTCTCACTGCCGCTGCTGGTGCTGCCGCCAAGCGAGAACTCCTGTAGCGACGAGCTCCGCTGTCGATTGGCTCCTGTCGCGACGACGACAACGACGACGACGACAACGACGGAGCCGGCGCGACAGAAGATGGCGCGACGGAAGCAGGCGTGACGACGTGCGATCCCGCCCGCTCAAGCTGCACGGAGAGCGAGTCGAGTCCGCTCTGGAGGTAGCACGCGTACACAACCTCGAACGACACCTGAAGGTGTCGCCAGACCGATCTGTTCTCGGTCCGGAACGCCCGCGCGAGTGTCAGGGAGAACTCGCTAGAGGCCTCCTCGAGCTGCGCCACCAAGACCTCGCACTCGGCGGCGACATCGTGCTTCTCGTACGACCCGAGGAGGCGGTCGGGGTGCGTGGCGTCGCGGAGCACCGCCAAAATCTGGCGCACAGCCGTCTCCACTGCGTCGGGCAAGCTCGGTTCCGGCGACGCCGCGTGGTCGGCTTCGAGCAGCACTGCGCCAGCACCTGGCTGCTTCTGATCGGCCAGTGCGACAACCTCTGGCTGGGGGAGTTGTGCGAGTGTGTCGACGACAGACCACAAGAACTCGGCCACTGCTCGCACACTAGCGCGGAAAAAACGGCGGACTTGACGTGAGCCGAGCGTCGAGTACGCGGGGAACTCACCGCTCGCGTTTGCGATCAGTGCGTTTTGAGTATCCAAGCCCACCGGAAGGGACCGAAAATTCACTTCAACGGTGCCGAGTACTCGCGGCACGTAGGCACGACTCGAGCTGCTGGCGTAGAACTTGCACGTGCTCGCTCCCGTGTGGACGTGCGCTTCGAGGATCGGTAGCTTGGCGCGACTCACAAGCTGGTCGCGGAACCAGAACGGCAGGTAGATCCAGACCTCGATGTCGACCGCGTGCGGGAGATCGTGGAACGTCGTCTCCGCAGCGCTCTCGTTCGCGTTGACAGCGTCGAACCTGCACGAGAACGCGGCGTCGGGGTCGACGTCGGTCTCCGACGGTGGCAGTCGCGTCGTCTGCTGCGGGGACGGGACCGACGACTCGACCATGCTGCTCTTGTTGAACCGAACGAGCCGCGTCGCGGCGCGGTGCTTCACCTTCAGGTACGGCAGGAACCCGAACACGGACCAGAGCCACGAGCGGAGCTCAAGGCGCGCGAAGCAGACGTAGATGGGTCCATCCGGGCGAGCGAGCGCTCCGGTACGAGGCGGCAGGATGTGCGTCTCCCGCCGCAGCGTCGAAGGGAAGGCGCTGGCGACTGTCGCATGCGCTGCGGCAGGCGGTGCTTCCGGCTGCGTGGACGGTGAAGCGCTGCGCGGGCGCACCGGCACGCCTGTCTTCGCGCTCCGCTTGGTGTCGATAAGCGGGAGCGAGAAGAGCCGATGCACCAGGTCAAAGAGCGTCTCGAGCTGGGTGGCGTAGAAGAGCAAGTCAACGTCGCTGTGCTGCAGCGAGATGACGATCCACTCGATGACTCGCCCGACATTCTGGAGAAACGCGTTGGCGCCTCGCAGCGCGTCCAGCGCCTCGTCGGCTGTGGTCGCGCGCGCCTCGGGCTCAGACGCGCGTGCGCTGTTGTCGACTCGCTCCGACGGCGTTCGCTTGTCCGGCTCGCCTCCAGGCGCCAGCAGCGCTGCAGTGAGCGCCTCGTGCAGCAGCGTCGTCGCGTAGAACGACGCCTGCGCGAATGCAACAGTGTAAGCCGAGCTCTCGATCACCTCGATGAGTTCCAGGTCGTTGTTCTGGGCCTCGAGGCTCTCAAAGACTTTCCAGTAGTCCGTCGTCGTGTACTGTAAGATCTCGGTGCACAGGTTCTGGAGCGCTCTGACGCAGTAGGCCATGCCGCTCGTCACACTGGCGTCCGGGCCGTCAGTGTCGTCGCCAGCGTTGACAGTCACCGTCCAGACACGCGAGCCCCTCTGTAGTTGGCTTTCAGTCGCGGCGCCCACCACTACTGTGTGGTTCCGAGCCTCGCGAGCTGTCCACTCGCAGTAGAGCCACACCATCTCCATGCTCGCGAGCATCTGCACGTGCCCAAACTCGTGCAGCACCTCGGGGAGGCCCTTGTTCACCACGCCGGCCATCGCGGCGCGCAGCAGCGTGCTGTGAACGACCTTGACCACGACGCGCGTCTTCATCATCGCTTCCAGCTCGGTCTGTGCGACCATCGTGAGCAGCGCGAGCGCGACGTCCCGCGGCGTGACGCGCCATCCAAGCGCTCGCTCGATCTGCACGGCGCTGGCTGCGAACTGCGCGTCGGCATTCTCAAGCGAGAACAGACAGAGGAGCCGCGCGAGCGTCTCGCACGCGAGCAGCAGGTACGGTGAGCACCCTCGCGAGTGGACGATCGCGGCGAGCAGGAGATTCGGGACCGTGATCGTCTGTCGCTTGCCAGTGTGCTGCAGGAAGACTGTCGCTTGGAGGAAGCGCGGCTGCTCGGTGAGGCGGGCGATGGCTCGCACGAACGCGGACAAGAGCGTGTGCGCATCACCAGTATTGTGGGGTGCAGCTGACTCGAACGGCACAACCGAGTCGACAGCCGTCTCGAGCTCTTGAATGCCGGTGGCTACCGCGTCGACGAGCAGCTGCGTGCCGCTACAGCGAAGGAAAGCCGACGTGTGCGTCCTGAACGCCACGCACTGCACTAATGTACTGCACAGGAGACGCAGCTCAGCGCCGTCCAGCCGCGGCAGCAGCTGCCGCCAAAGAGTCGTCACCATCGGATGCAGCAGCATGAGTCGACCGCTCACGGTGTTCACAATCTGTCGGTGGTACCGCAACACTCGGAGAATGCACGGCGCGCGGTTCGCTTGCCTGGCCGCCTTCCCTGCTCGCTGGATCGCGCACGCGGCTGTGAAGATGCGCAAGATCTGTTCGTGGAGCGCAAGCGTAGGGGGCGAGAAGCCGGCGCAGAACACGCCGGTCTTCTTGCAGCGCAGAGTGTACCGCCGAACGAGGCTCGTTTCTCGAGTCAGCTGGAGCGATCGGCGCGGCCGGAACAGCGAGAGGCTGTGCTTCTTGAGGATATTCGCGCAGGAGTTCAGGTTCGGCGCGTCGGCACGCTTGAGACGCTGCTCGTAGCCAGGAAGAACGCTAGTTTCCTCGAGCTCGTGGAACCAGGCGAGCAGCTCGCAGAGAGAGCTCACGAGCTGCTCGAGCGCCAAGTTGGCACCGCCGTTCCGGAGACGCGGGATCTGCTCTTGACTGTCGTCCTGCGCTCGTGAGGCGGCTACGAGCAGTCCTTCGACCAGGTCGAGCATCTCTGTGAACACTTCCATCCGTGTACGGCAAGCGCGCATGAGAGACGACGCCAGCTTCGCAATGTTCTCGAGGATCGAGAGTGTCAACGTGAAGGCCGCGCGCTCGCAGCGAAGGAACCGATTCAGAGCCGGGAGAAGCGCCTCCGCTGCGTCTTGTTGATCGGCGCCTCTCGACATGAACACCCGCAGCGTCTTCATCATCAACGACATCGTCTTTCGCAGTAGGCGGCTGTCGTGAGGCTGCACGAGCTCCGGCTTGACGATGTCGGCTTGCAGCGCCGCAACAACGCGCGCACTCAGCTCGCTCGAGTTGAGTCTGTGGAACGCGAAGGTGTGCAGGACCTCCCACAACGCCTTCATCACGGCCACGGAGCGGATCGGCGCGATCAGGTGCTGAGCGAGCGCCTCTACCGCTTCATCTGACACAAGCACGGCTTCCGCAGCATGCTTGTCGCGACAGACATTGCGAAGCACGCGCAGGATTGACAGGAGAGTGCGAGGCACGTGTTGTTTGCTGTCGCGATGGCGCTGCGTTGCTGCCGCTTCGAACTCGCATGGGATAAGTAACTTCCCCAGCATGTCGACGAGCTCCGTTGAGCCGCTCGACTCGGAGCGGAAGAGCTTTGCGACGCGAGCGGACTTTGTCACGTGTTCGAGCACGGAGAGCGCTTGAGCTCGCGCCACCAGCTCTCTGTCAGGGTGGCGCTGTCGAACAGGTACAGCTCCAGCGGTGTAGCGTGTCGTGGCGTGCACGAAGCAAAGCAGCAGTCGCACGACGTCGTCCTGCTCGGCAATGACTGAGCGCAGACGCACGAGCGGACGGTTCGACAGCGAGAGGATGTGGCTCAGGGTGCCGACACACGCGATCGCAGCGCGTCGTTCTTCATGAGACGCCGACTTAACGCACTCGGCGGCGAGGACTGCGCTGAGACCTCGAAACAACGCGTGGTTGCCTTCTTGGAAGGCTGCTCGGACGACGGGTGATCGGCTGTTTGCATGGCTCGTGCTCTCGTGAAGCGTTGGGGCGGTGAGCAGCTCAAGCGCTTCGCAGGCGGGTGGGAGCGCCGCTGCCACACCGTCTTTGAGCACTTGCAGAGCGGTGTGATCGGCTGACAGCACGCGCGCCGTGAGGCGGTCTCGGCAGAGGTGGAAGACAAACTTGCACTGCTGTACGAGGACTATGCCGGATCGGGATGGCGCCAAGGCAGCGAGGAGCGAGCACTTGCTATCGTCGTCAACGCCGGCGCTGTCCCTCTCTGTGAAGGGCGATAGGCGGTCGTGCAAGCGTAGCAGCGAGTGGTGAAGCGCTGGTGACTTTGCTAGCACGACGAGGATCCCGCATGCTGCCTCCCGGCCGACGTCGCCAACCGCGGCTGACACTGCGGTCAGCTGTACGCGTCGTAACACTTGGGACTCGATCGTGGCTGTGGACAGCTCTCTGTCACCTCCGTCGTCGAGGAGAAAGCTGTCGACCAAGCTTCTGCCGTCGTTCGACTGCTGCTCGAGGCGCTGGACGAACGATCTTCGGACGTCGCGGTTGCGCAGCAGATACCACAAACACTGGAAGGCCCAGTCGCGTGTCATTGCGCTCGGATTCTCGAGCAACAGCAGCAGCGCTATGATGCGAACTGCGGTCGCACTGCTGTCCTTGTACAGCTCCAAGTCACGCAGAGCGGTCGCCAGAAGTCTCAGCGTCGAGTACGTTACCAGGTGGGTCGAGTCGACCTCGAGCAGCGTGCAGAGTTCAGGGAGAAGCGACGTGTGCCGTCTGAACTCGATTCGGAACTCGCACCGGTGGATCAGCTCGGACACGCACCGCAGAACGACACGAAAGCAGTCCACCACTCGCTCGAAGCTCTCGTTTGCACCGCTTGCGTCCCAGCCATGGACGCTTGGCCGTAGAGAGCGCAACGAGCACTCATCATCGTGCAGCAGCGTCCGGCACGGAGATTGGGAACTTGGATGCTCTGCATGCGTCTTCAGTACTCTATTCATGACGGCGACGCCTTCGCAGAACGCCGCGTAGATCACGGCAGGATCAAGCTGGAGCAGTGGAGACGCTCGTGTCCGCTTATCGTTCCTGTTATGAACGCCAACTGCGTCGTGCTCATCGACGGAGGCGCCCTCTCGGGCTCCAAGCCAGCCCGCTTGGGCCATGAAGCGCGCGCACAAGATCGCCTGCACTCACGTGTGTAGCAACGGCATCGAGCAGTCAGCGCCATCGACACTGACACAGCAGCAACAACATCAAACACTTACCTACCTACCTTGGCAAGGGGCACGAGACGCGATCTGGATCTCATAAGCCGAGTCACCGCCGACAGCGTGGTGGACCGACACTGCGCGCCGACTGACTCGACGATCCAAGGAGCCCAGTCGTCCTGCACAGCAGCGGCGAGGATCTCTGCCACCAGCGAGACGAGGTTGCTTGCAGCACGGATATCGTCGCGTGAGATCTGCTCAGTCTGCACTGTCAGCAGCGCCAGACACTCGCTGCGGAAGTGCGACAGAATGTGCTGTGGTTGCTGCCTTCTTGTGCCACACAGCGCTAGGATAGCGCGAGTGAACGTCGCTGTCGTTCCGCCAGTCCTGATCTTTGCCAGCAGTCTTGAGACGAGTTCGAGAGGCGGCGGCGCAGCGTCCATGGAGCAGCATTCGCGGTCTCGATCCTGCTCGAGGGAGCTGGGCGGGGAACAGAGCGTGGGCACGAGTGCAACTAGCTCGCACAGCTTAACAAGCTCTTGCTCGCGTTGTAGGTGATCGTAGAGGAGAAGATAGCGTCTCCAGAACTCGGGAGGGTGGACTGGCGCCTCGCCCTGGATGCTCGTGCTGTGCAGCCCGACGTGTGCGAGGATACTAAACGCGCACAGTTGACTGTGCGCGTCTCGCGTCGTCGCTTCGGTCGGTCGGCAAGCGAAAGTCTCCGTGCTGCTTGAAACAAGAGCCCACGACGTTGCGCACAGCTTGGCCGTTTCCGCAGACGCAGCCGCGGAACATGGCTTCAGCGACGGCGGCGCTCCTAAAACGACGAGATCGGCCACTGCGCGCACGCTGACGTGCGGCGTCAAGTGCTCCAGTAAGTTTCCGACCACCGTGAGCACGTGGCTGTCGTGTGCGAACGCTCGCGGCAGCGACGCGCCAACCGAAAGAGCGTGCAGCAGTCGGAGCGAAGCGAAGCAAAGCAGCGGCTTCAAACGGCCCCTAACCGACTCGAAGTCGGCGTATTCGAGAAGCATGTCGACATGCTCACGCAGCAGTCCCTCGCACCGTCGACGGTACTCGGGTCTGCTTGGCTGTCGTCGATACCAGGCATTTGACACACGCAGCACTCGCTCGAGCGCCGTCAGTGCTCGATGAAGTACTTGGTCGCCGGCGCTCCGAGCGCCAATGACCACGAACAGCGCTGTCGCCAATGGATGGCGAGTGGCCAGGACGACGCCGACATCAGCGCGCCACTTCAGCGCTGCGTGCACGAACGCGAGCATCGAGGTAAGCGCGACGGTCCACTGCCGAGTGCTCTCGTCGCCCCATGTGGGGCTCTCGTCGCCATTCTGCTGCGGCAGCGATGCCAAGCAGCCGAGGATTGGAACGACAACCTGTACGCTGAAGGTGCAACTCACTGACGCCACACGACGGTCAGACTGCTCGCCAACGACCAGCTCCCGCAACGTCGCACACAGCGACACGATCAGATCGCACACGTCGCGCCACCGCTGCGTATCCTGCCACGGACCAGCGAACCGCACGACAACTGGCGAGACGAAGGACGCGAGGCAGGCGTGGATCGCCGGCGCGAGCTGGCTTCTCTGCTGCACGAGGCGGTTGCCGTACGAGAGCAGATGAACGCATCTTGCGACTCGCGCTCGCTCCGCAGTGGTTCCCTGGAGCAGGGAGTCGCCCCACCGCATCGCGCCGGTCACGTCGACTTGGAATGCGCGCTTGTCTTCGCCGGCGCTCGCCTGCACCGCGAGAACAACAAAGTCGTACACTACGGTGCGAAACACGACGTCTCGCGAGTGCATCGCGCCAAAGACGGCAGCCCAACCGACGAGGGCGTTGGGATTTTCGGCGAGCGCGATGTCCACCGCTGCGGCGTATCGACCGTCCTCGTGCAGGTCACGGATCGTAGAGAGGCAGAGCTGAAAGAGTGGAGCATCGAGTTCGCTCATCGTTGGCTGCACGCCAAGCTGTCGAGCTGTTTGTAGCGCTGCGCTCGTGCACGACGTGATCAGGCGCTCGCTGATCCGGCCTTCGTAGCTCCGAACGGTAGCAAGAACAGCTCTCAGTCCTGCACGCGTCCTGCTCAGCTGCTTGCCGGCGCGCTCGTACTCGTCGTCGGCTGTTGCCAGCGTCAGCACTCGTTCCACCACGGCTTCAACATCGTTGACGCTCAAGAGCGCCAGACTCGACGCGCCTAGCGACGCCAGCAACACGCAGAGGAGCTTCGCGAGGTTGCAGAGCGTCCTACCGCTGGCGTCCACCAGCATCGCCAGGGTCCTTCCGAATACGCCAGCCCACGCGGGGTCGACGACGCGCAACGACGACGACTCACTCGACGCGAGCGTCACTCGGCAGAGGCACCACAACGCCTGCATCTTCCCACGCAGCGCAGTGCGCGACCGCAGTGAATCGACAAGCTTTCGCAGCAACTCAGCCCCAGTGGTGGCTGCGAGCCAGCCGACGAACACCTTGTCGCGAAGTATCTCGGCCAGGCAGGTGGCAGCAAGGCGCACGGCCCTGTCGCGGTAGCCGCGGCCATCACGAAGGTCTACGATGTCGTCTGCAAGACGCTTCCCCAGCGCTTCGCGAGCGCTTCGATCGCTCGACACACAGCCAGTCGTTGCTGTCGCGCACCGCTTCAATCGCATGGTAGCAACCAGGAGCGAGCGGAGCAACATTAGCGTTGGGCACGAGAGTCGACGGTGCACGACATCTCGTGCACTCGAGTCGGCACCGGAGACGCTGTCCACGGTGAAAGTCAAGAGCTTCTCGAGGCGGCTTTGCATCGAATGCGCAGCAGAGATGTCGCTCTTCAACGCCACCACGGCAAGCGTGTCCGCAACTGCGCTGAGCGTGCCGATCGCGTGGCGCGCGTACCGGCGGCGGCGCTTGCACGAGTGTGCGTCATTCTGTAGGTGCTCCCGAAGCTCATCTTGTAGCACCTGCATCACATCGAGCAGCTGGTCGCTGCGATTCGCCCACGCAGCGTGTGCGGCGCTTCTGCACTCGAGCAGCGCTTGAAGACCCCGGAGCAGCTCAGTGCGCAGCGCCTCGCTCGCGTCGTAGTTCGCTACGCGCGCGAACGCAAACACCGCCCACAGTCCCGACCACGACGCATCGACGCACTGGTGCAGAATGGAAAGCGCTAGCACGGAGGACCGTGAGAGCGCGCGCAGAGCTCGAAGGAGGTGCCGCAGTACCGTCATGAGAGCTGTGGCGTCCCTCGTGCGACTGGGGTCAAGCGCCTTCAGAAGCGAGTCGAAGTACTCAGAGATGCCGAGAGTGCTTCCCATCCACTCGACCACGCGCACTTTCGTATCACTCGACGCCGCACCAGCTTCGAGCACATTGCCTACCAGCTCGAGAAGACCCACTCGCGCGCGGCAGTCTTCACGACAATCGCGCTCGATTCGCAGTAGCTGCGTCAGCCTCGCGTCGATCTCTTCGACCCACGCTGGCAGTGATGAGAGAGAGAGCTGGAACGAGACATGACGCGACACATTCGCCATGACGCACAGCAGCGAGCTCTTGTCTGTGGAGAGCGGGGGGAGTGGCGCTGGTTGCGTCGACGCCGATCCCCAAGCCTCTAGCAGCCGCAGCAGGACGACGAGAAGAGCGGAGCGCTCCGAGGCGTCCAGGCAGCTCGCTATCCTGCGTCGACCGAGCGGACGCTCAGTGAGGCACTCGAGAACCGGGAGAGCGCAACACTGAAGCGAGTCTGCACAAGACGCATCACTTGTCTGCCCGATCATCACCAGCAGCAAGCGACGCAGCGCTGGGTCGGACAGATAACGCACGAGCGTCTTGCCGAGTCGCTGATCACTCGCCTGCACCAGACGCGCTGCGCACCGAAGCCACGCTTGAAGACTCTTGCGGTCCAGAGCGCAGCTATCGAATGCCGAGACGAGCGAGCCGAGCCCAGCGCAGCCGCCATCAAAGCGCCACTTGGTCAGCACAGAGATGGCAGCATCGTCGCTACTATGGATGGCGTCCTGCACCAAGAGTAGGACTCCGAGTCTCAGCTCCAAAGGAATCGCGTCACTGGGAAGAAGATCAAAGAGCTCACGCAGCACCCACTGCTCGCCTGGGCGAAACATGCTGCTCGATCGACGGAACTGGTGGCAGAGTGCTGCCACCAGCGTCTGAGAGAACGCACAAAGTTCAGCGGCGCCGTAACCCGCTTCTCGAGTCGCCAACGACTTCAGAACCCCGAAATGCGACGCGGAGCTCAGCGCCACGAGCGCTGGAGGACACCGACGCCGTTTCGCCAAGTGGAACACCACACTGCTCGACCACGCCACAGCGTCCCGCACAGCCGTCGCGATCCGTTTCTCACACTCAGACTGCGGCGCGCTCCACAGTCGACCAGGTATCAGCACACACGTCACATTATCTGTTGCGACTGCGCTCTCTCGAACTGCGTCGCTTGCCGCACTCACGATGCTCAAGGCGTAGCAGCCGAACGCGCAGCCTTTCGTGAGCACAGAAGCGACGCTCCGAGCTCTCGCCCTTGCCTTGTGCGACGCTCGAGTCTCGAGTGTCCACTCGACTCGGCCGCTGACAACCACGAAGATCCCAAGACGGTCGGGCTCCGCCAGGATCGCCTCGCCTTTGCGAAAGCGAACTGGCGCCACCGATTGGCTCAGCTCAACGAGATCCGTTGTGGCGATCTGCGAGAAGAGCACGAGGCGACTCAGCAGCTCCAGCACCTGCTCTCTGTCGGCTCGAGCTCGCTTTGCTAGCATCGACTCACCGCAGCCTGACACAGCACGGACCATCCGCACCGGTACGCGAGGGCCGTCCAAGTACGGACGCTGGTTGCTCGTGACGATCGCTGCGAGCGCGGCGATGGGCCGCGAGTCGTTCAGCAGCTGGGCCGATCGGGTCACTTCGTGCAAGAAAGCCACCGCTCGTTCCTGGATGGCGCCGTCTGTGCTGACCATCAGGTTGACCACCGCTGGGAGCGCTCCAGTAACCAGACACTTCGCCGCCACCACGACGGGGTCGGCGAGAAGAAGCCAGTAGAGAATGTCGAGCGACGGAGCCGCACACCCGTGCACTCGCTCGTCGCTGATCAGATGCTGACTCAGTATGTAAGCCCACGACCTCGCGGTCTCAGTGACGGTGTCGGCACCAAGTCCCGTGACCGCGTCCGACTCGCTTGGGCCACTAAAGCCGTGTCGTCGCAACTCGATGGTATCCAGGAGCTGTTGGACGGCGGTGGTTGTCGACATGACCCTGCTGCACTCCGTGGGCGGACGCGATAGAGCGTGCAGCACAGTGAGGCAGCCCGTCGCGACGTCGCCGGCAGCCGGGTTGTCAAAGTCCAGATCAAGCAGCTCGACGACACTCCAGATGAACGACTGACTGGCGCACACGAGCTGCTTCGTCTGGACACCCTCGACCCGGCCGATAAAGAAAAGTACGAAGCCGAGCGCGCACTGACAAGACGCCCATCCGCGCCTCGCTACACCACGCCGATCGAGACGCGATGCCAACGCGACAAGCAGTTCGGACTCCCGCAGCAAGGACGCAACGGCGAAGTCGTCTCGACAGCAGTGCTGGAGTACGCGAAAGCACAGCGCCAGCTCTTCCAGTCCGTCAAAGTTGGTGTCCCGGATCGCACGCAGAACCGACCGGAGCGAGGGTTCGAAGAGAAGTGACACGCGCCGGCCAGAGAGCGCCAGCGAATCGCTGACAGCGAGCGCGAGCTGGTCGATCACAGAGGACACTTGCTGGAGCTCCTGCAGCCACGCCCATCGTGGTGTGCGGACGAGATCTTTGTTCGGCGATGAGACGACCTTGTCGACCACGAGCTCGATTAGCGCGTTCAGGAGAACGTGACCTTGCACCGAGTCACCCGCAGAGTCGTCGAGCCACTTCGAGCTGCTGCCGCTTGGCGGATCGAGGTCAGCGCACTCGTGCTGGGTCTCTACGAGCATCCCGCGCTCAAACTCTCGAGCGCCATACGACAGAGCGCCTGCTGCCGGCGACGCGTACGCTTCGTGGAACTGGGACTCAATGCACTCGGCTGCGCGATCGCCGTTCAGCGTGTCGGGGTACAAACTCGCGATGATGTCGCTGCTTACGTCGAACTGGATCGGACTGAGCAGCAGCAGTGAGGAACTCGCACTCGGCTCGCTCAAGAACGGGAAGACGAAGAACTGGTGCCAGAGCAGCAGCGCGATCTCCCACTGCATGTCGGGGGTTGCCCGCTTCGCCGCGAACGAGCGGCCCAAACGCCGGAAGTACGAGTCGTCTTCGGTCGGCGGGACGCCAACCGTCTGGTGCCACAGTGACGTCGCGCCGAACCGCAGGATCCGGTAGATCGACGCGTTGCAGCAGCACCGCCGGTAGGCGCGCAGGACGCTGACGGCGACCGCGGTGTCTGCCTCGAGGAACACTGGGTACGGGTAGTTCTTCACGACGCACTTCATCATCTGTCTGGAATGCCGCAAGCTGTGGTTCAGCGTCAGGTGCGCGAGCCCAGCCATGAACACGCCTCGGGCCTCTCGAGTGAGCTTGGCAATGCTGAGGAAGGTGGGTATGAAGGAGGGTGACAGTGAATGAGTATCATGAGATACTAGTTCGCACAGGTACGGGATGAGACGTACCCTGACGTCTTCCACCTCGGGCTGTGCGCTTCAGAGTAGCTCATCGAAAACACGTGGCAGAGAGCGCCCAGCGGATCTTTCGCCATCGTCGTGGGGACCGCTCGAGGGTGCAAGTGGTCGTGCATCAGTGCTGAAGCCACCAGCCGTAGAACCCACGTCGCCGCGTCCCCGCTACTCGACGGGTAGAGCTCTTGCAGCAGATCCACGGCGAGTTTGCTGCCAGCAACACACGCCGTCGTCACGACTTCCAGTTCCCCTCGTTCGGCCGCAGTGGCAGGCGCCAAGAGACCCTGCGCCTCGATCCAAAGCCGGAATGGAATCACTTGGAACGCAGCGACGAACAGGCTTGAAACCCCAGTTGCTCTGGCGTCCCGGAGCCTTCGACTTGCACTGGTGACGTGGGGTCCGTGCGTCGTATCAAGCGTCACGCTATGAGGACTCGATGCCTTGCTCTTCGCCAGCCCGCGTAACAAGTGCGCTCGTGTCAGCGGTTGCCGCATCAGCAAGTGGAACAGGTCGAATGCTTTCATGGCCAGGCACCAGTCGTCCAGCTCTTGGGTTGCCACGGCGAACGCGAGGGATACGCGCGCGCCGATAGCACCAATCCCAGCTTCACTGGCCGCTTCAAAGTGCTCCAGTTGCGCCAAGAGCTCAGCTTCGTCTGAGCGCCGTGCCAGCACACAGAGCATATCGAGCATCTACGAGACGGTGAGTCAACATGAACTCGCGCTCGACTTTGCTCGAGCAAACCTATCAACGCAACTTACCTGGGAGCACAAGTGCTGTCTACACTTGGTCCCGGTCCCGATGCGCAGCGCCCGGACAACAGCCTCGCACGCTGGGTGCAGGAATGCTGCAACTATCCCGTCGCTCGCCAGCCCCACGTTCACAGCCAGCGCCAACTCGCTTGCGTACGCCATCATTGCGTCTCCGTTCGACAACACGTCGAAGCACCGGAGTGCCAGTGCGCTGGACATCGAACCGGTCTTTGCGTAAGCCAACAGCACTTGCGCGAGCTTAATCACGACCTCCTGCCGCCCCGGCACCGTGTGCGGGAGCTCTTGGATCGCTTTCGTATCCAAGCCGGCGAGCATCTCCACCACCGCGTGCGCGGCGGACTCCTCGAGTCGCATGCTCTCGTCAGCATCAGCGCTGCTGCTTAGTGCAAATAGCAGCTCTGTCGACCACCGAATGGCTGGGACCACCTCGTAGAGGCTCTGGGTCGCTGCGTCGAAGAGCGGAGAGCTGTTGCGGTTGAGCTCGAGCGGCGACCACCGCTTCGACGAGCGCAGAACGGACGGCTGCGCGTCACTCGTGTATGAGCGCAGCACTCGCACGATGAGAGGGACTTCGTTGCGAGCCACGTGGAGCAGCTTCAGGCGTTCGAGTCGGCTCGACGATTCGCCCGAGCTGCTGTCGGCGTCGCCTCCTGAGCTACTCGAGCCTTCTCTCTGCAGCGGCTTCGTGGCTGCAGGCTTCGCTGTCGTCACCAGCAGCGCCAAAGCCTTGCGGATGAACGCAACACAGCAGCGTTCTCAGTCGCCAGCACCTGCGCGGCATTGGACGCCGAATGAAGAAGAGAATGGCGGTCTTACCGCTACCTTCAGCCTGTCGCTCGGAATCTGTGCGCGCAGCAGCGCCAGCAAGCTCTCTTGCAGCTCTGAGCTGACCGTTCGAGTGCTTCCTGACGCCAAGCGCACGTTCCAGAGCGCCAGCACCACGCTCTTGATCATCCGCGTGCTGATATCGTCCACCAGCTCGCCTTCGTACTCCGATACCAGCACTCTGAGCCGCTGCGTGAGCGACTCGACGACCTCGGCTGGGCCGCTGCTGTCCAGCAAACCTGCCGCGTTGAGCGACTGGCACACGCACGCCGCGGTCTTCAGCGCGAACCAACAGCTGCTCCCGCCGGCTTGTACTTGACGTGCAAAGCGCTGAAAGTAGAGCCGAGCTGCAGTCTGCCGTACTGACGGCGGGTAGCTCGGCTGGTGCGCGACAACTGCGAACAACCGCGCGATCTGTACACACCAGTGCATCGCAGAGATGAGCAAGGGAAGATGCGCAGAGCTGCGCGCAGACACAAAGATTGCGCCCACACGTGCGCACCTGTCCGTGAAGCTCGTTCGCCATTACGCGGAGCTCGCATGGAAACGGCCGGAACGCCGCGAGTGTGGGACACAGCCCAAACCGAACGCTCCGGGCAATGGCAGCATGGTGTGTTGAGCAGGTTGTAGGAATGCTCGAAAGCAGGTGCGACTGCGACGCTGGCGACGCGGTTGTTGCTTGATAGTCGGGGTGGAGCAGACGAGTGGACGCATCACCGAGTGCGTTGAGCACTGCAGCGTCAAGCCCGTCGGCGGGTCCCTCGGTGCTCATCGTCGCCAGCGCGCCGATAGCGTTCACCAGCACTGCGATGTCTTCAGGATGCATCGCGACACTCGCATCCAACACAGATGACAGGGCCCTCTGGATCGAGTCCACCGCCAGCGTCGAGTGGCGCCGAAGAACAACTGCGCGCGTACACTGGTGTAGACACAGGCTCCAGCAAACCCCGAACACGAGAGCGTTCGCTGTCGCCGCGAAAGGTGTTTCTGGGCTCTGAAGAACGGCGCGGAGGCCGTCCATCACGCTGTCGGCGACACCGGCCATCCCGAGTAGCGACGGTGCCAGCAGCGATGCGTTCTGCAGCATCACCAATAGCCGGAGGTGGGTGTGGCGGTGGCGGTCTGACACCGTCTGAGCAGCAACAAAAAACAGTTTGAATGAGCCTCGCAAGCGTATCGCGTCAGCGATATGAGCAGCTGAGCGAGCAACAACACTCACCTTTGACAAGCTACTGGAGATCGTAGGAGCGACCTTCAAGAAACTCGACGAGTTCTCCGGCTCGAAGCTTAGGACGAGAAGCAGTGACGACACTGCATCGAGGTCGCTCAAAGCAGATTCAGGCAGCGCCGGGCTGCTGGCGGCTGGCGACAGCTGAGTGTCGCCCGCGCTATCTCGCGAGCTCAGCAATGCTGCAGACGTCGACGGCGGCTTCAGACGGGCGACGACCGACCGGAGGATCGACTCGATCCTGGAACAATACTTCTTGTCTGCCTTCCGCCAGCTCGACGAGAACGCGCGGTTCTCCCAGATCGGGTTGTGCAGCCGAGAGCACGCAAACGCCATGGACGACTTGGAGCGCCAGCAGAGCGCTGCCAACGCTCGAATCGCGCACTGCCGAACAAAGCCAGAGTCGTGGGCGACGAGCTTGAGGAGAGAGTACTCGACCCGAAACAGCTGCGACAAGACATCGCAGACAACGCTGTCGCTCGATGCCTCCCGTACGAACTCCACCACGCCTCCGATAAACGTGGAGTGAGATATCGCGCCGGTTGTCGAGCATGCTTGTGCACTCGAGCCGGCAAGTGACTCTGGAGTTTCGCGAAGACAGACGATGACCCCGGCCAGGAACGACGGTGTCCTCTGACACTTCCCACACACCCACCACCGATCGACTGTCGACAATACACCTGCGCCTCGCTTCGAGACATACATCCATCGGAGGAAGCCTAGCTGGATCTGTACAGCTTTTCGCCACTTGAGCGCCAGTGACTGCACCCGAGAAGGGACACTGTCAGGTGCTGCTCGAGCGACACTTTCCTTCAGCGCTTGCTGGATAGCCGTAGTTGCGAACTTGCGCGCAAGCTTGGTCACGATGGCGCCTCGGGCTGCTTCAGTGAACTGGTGTGTGGAGCATTCGCACTGCTTAACAGCGGCATGTTGGCGCATCACGAGCTTCAGAAACGACGAGAGGCTCGTTGTCGCTTCGTCGCGCTCAGTCGCACCGCAAACCCACGGCACGATGTCGCTGACGATAACATCACGATCACCACCGACTCGCTGACTCGACAGACGAATCAGCGTGGCCGTCACCAGCACGCGAAACTCGGTGCAAGCCTGAAAGTTTGTCAGCGCGTGCATCATGGTGTTGCCGACAGTATCATCATCTCGGTCGAGGTCCCAAACCAGTTTGAGAAGACCCGCAACGAGTCCCGTCTTCGAGACTTCGGCACGCACAACAGGATCGCTCAGGCTGTCGACTGAGATCCTGTGTACGCATCGGACAGCCAACGCTTGCACTTCCTGGCGACTCCTTGAAGGAGCTCGGAGAACACTTTGAACCATATCCACAAGCGCTTGGCTCAACTCGAGCGCACGCGCACCGCCTGGTCGCTCCAGGACAGAGAATAGCCGGAGCAACAGCTCGTCGACGTATCTTGTACGCTCCGTGTCGGCCAGCGACGCGAGAAATTCGTCAGCTCGACGTCGCGGTTGCTGATGCAGCACCGCCTCCTCTTTATCGTTGTCCACAGAGCGAATGTGCTGTGCTCTCGCGCAGACCGCCGCTACCTTGTTGAGGTACGATTTCCGCGACTCGTCCAGGCACAACGTTGCCGGAGCGACTCTGCTGATCCCTAGTGTCGGGGTCTCGTCGAGTCCGAACTCTTCCGCAGGAATAGTCTCCGAGTACCGAAGGATTCGGTACTCGTTGGTCACACCGACTCGGAAGAATGTCTTCACGGCAACAAGGCGGCTTGACGCCCGACAGCTCGCGTCCAACCACTCGCATGCCGACACCCTCCACAAGACGTCGTATACATCCAAGTCACGTGTCGGCGGGCTCGAGAGTATTCCAGTGGTGGGAAACACGAACACTTGGTTGACGAAGTCCACAACCCATTCATTGCGGTGTCGCCCATCTTGATCAACCGCTTCGATCAACTCCAGTAGTCGTGAGAGGAACGCACTCGCCAACTCCGCGCCAACTCCCTTCTCCAGTATCAGCCACAAGATGTAGTGCGATACCTGGTGCGAGAGCAGGAGTTCGGGTGACGCGGCACACGCGACGATCGCCAGTTCGATTGCTCTCGCCGCCAACGCGCCGCCATGGAAGAGAGGATGACGCAGCGAGAGCACTTCTTGCTTCCGCATCAGCTCTCGGAGCGCGCACATGCGTACAAAGTGCAGGCCGCCGTGCAGCAGCATGCGCTTCAAGAACTCTGGCGAGTACCACATGCGCTCGAGAAAGTCTGCGAGGGACGGCGTCCGACCGACGAGACTCTGCACGCCTGCGTACGCGCGCAGAATGGCCACGCTGGGAGACCCTTTGTCGCCAACGTGGCATCCGATCGCGACAGTTTCGTTCACTGCGCACTTTGCGAGAAGCTGGCTCAGCGACCCAGCCAACGCCACAGAGTCGTCGAGTTTGTCCATGTGCAGGAAGCTCACGCCAAATCCGGATCGCGCCGCTGCGCCGTCGGAGTTCGCTGGTAGATGCTGTGCACTCCAGGTCGAGAGCGCGCGCTTCAAGAGGTCTGTTTCGTTGCACTCGGCGCCGTTTGCGTCAATGTAGACCCACTCGAACATCAAATCCGCTTCCCCGGCGAAGACGTAGCGCGTTTCGAGCACGTCAGATGGCTCGACGAACCAGCGGAACCTGCACTGGTCTCTCGACGAGGCAGCGATTGCATCACAGTCTTGCTCGGCGTGAAGCCATCGAAGGTTCTCCTCTGCCAGCGCAACCTTGGGGGCGGTCGCGTGTCGACTCGGGTGTCGCTGCACCGTCAAGTCAAGCCCACCCGCAAAGGCGCTGAACGCTTCGCTCAGTCGAAGCGCGCGCTCATGACGCACTGTCGACGCTGGGACGGATTCCGGCGCCGCCAGAATGTTCCGGAGCAGGTTCTGAACCTGTGTTGCGGTTTCTCCGCCCTCAATACACTTTCGAACGCTTCGCGGCAGATCAAAGTCGACAACGTTGCGGAGCGTGACGGCGACTGTGTGCAGCAGACCCGCATGGAAGAGCGCGTCATCTTCGGTCGTGAACGGCTGGCGGCGCAGACGCTTCGCAAGCGCGTCAAGACGCGCGCTCACCTTTGTGACGTCCCGCCTGCTCAACAGCTCGCCGCCTCGATTGCTCCTCCCAGCGTCGTGCAGCATTCGAAACACGCCAAGGCGCTGCTTTGGATGTCGTTGACTGTCCAAGCCAAGACGGGCGGCAGTGTCTTGGATCGATTCTGATCCGTCCCCGACACCGACTCCGCCTGCAAGGATCCCAAGACAGGAAACCAGAGTCGCGATGTGTCCTGGCAGCTCTCCATCGCGTAAAGTCTCCAGCCCTACGAAGCGCGCTTTACAGAACGCTTGCTGGAGCGAGTCGACAGCGACAGACTTGAGCGCGTGCGACCGAAAGTGCGCCGCGAATGCCGCGACTTTGGCGTCCCAAAGGGCAATCTGCAGCCCTGTCCAGAGCACCGACGAGCTCACCGCCAAACTCTCCGCCAGCGAGTACGAGCGGAAGACGTCGCGAAGCGACCTGCGGACGTCCTCCACGACCGTGGCGAGTGGCTCTGCGCAGTCCTTTCGTAGCATCAACTCATCGAACACGATCTGGTTCACGAAGCTTGGCAAGATGTCGTTCCCGAGCCTCCGATTCGCCATCTCCAGGCATGACTTCAGCGTCCGCAACGCATCGCTCTCGGTGACTTTGTCACTCGCCGGCGTCGTCGCCTCTTTTGGTGCCACGCTGTCTCCCGAGCCAAGCGAAGGCTCTTCTCGGTTCGCTGAGGATGTGGTGGGTGGCGATTCGCTCCGCTCTGCACACTGTTCCGAGCGCACTTCTGCTGGAGGAGCTGGCACCGAGCGCGTTTCCGCTGGAGGAGCTGGCTGCAGCTGGTTCTTCTTCTCTCTTGTCACTGCCGAAGTACTCGATCGCCTCGGGAGCTTCTCCGATAGGGATCGAGAACTGCTGCTCGCAGGTTCAGCAGCGCGTCCATAGAGATTGCTCAGCGACGCTATCGGCGCCAGCCGCTGCTCAGTGGGGGGCCCTCTTGTCTCCTCTCGGACGACTGGAGCTCGCTTCACCTTACTGACTTGGATCTCGTCTGTCGACGCGAGTGTTGTCGGCTCAGAGCTGCGGTTCCACGCCCACGAGATCGACACGCTCCGCTCATCATCCCTCTTCAAGACAAGCTCGAGTTGTCCGAGGATCTTCTGTAACAACGTCGTCTGGCCGCGGCCTGACGACAGGAACACCAAGATTGTGTCCACCGTCATCACCGCGTGGGTCGCGAGGGTCCTCGCGTCCAGCTCGACAGTGAGAACACGTGGGGAAATCGCAGCGCCGTCCTCTTCTGCTCGCCGCACCGCACTGCCCCCGAACGAGTGGAGCGTGGCCGTCATCCCCTCTGCTTTCTTCACAAAGATATCGGCAGTCGCACGAACAGCACCGAACTGGCGCACAAGAGTGAATGTCGGCGGCACTGTGTCGGGGGAGCAGCTGGTCGGCGGCACTTTGTCGGGGGAGCTGCTGGTCGGCGGTGCTCGCGTCGGCCCCGCGTGGCTGGCCCCCGAGGAAGCAGCTGAAGCCACCGACACGACCGCCTTTGCGGGCTTTCTCGGCTGGTACACAACCACCAGCCGCTCCCCATCCTCCAGCACCTCGTCGACGCGGATGCGGTCCTCTTTGTCGGTCGCTTGAGCGCGCTTCACGAGCTCAGCGAACTCGAACGTGCGCGGGACCTCGGCGCAGAACGCTACGATCAGTTTGCGCGCGTCTGCCAGCGTGGCACTCTCGAGCACCTCGAGCTCCCTCCACACCGCTGCGTCCCCGGCGCTGGCGTCACGCGCGTCCGACGCGACCGCTGATATCGTGATCGAGCGCCAGCGCGGGCGGGAGAAGTGCGCGAGGCGCTCGAGCTCCCCGCTGGACGCTGCCGCCAGCCGCTGCCGTCGCGCATCTTGCGCGTCGTGCGGCGGCAGCGGTCGCCCGCGCATCGAGTGCTGCGTGGTGGAAGTTTGTCAAGTGACGCCGGCGCGCGACGCGTCGCAAGTGAGAAACGATTCCCGCCCTTCGGCAATACCATTAGGAGGCCGCGCCGCTCAATGTCCACGACGAGGCCCAAGGTGGCGCTCGTGTGTGCGCGCTCCGAAGCGAGGATGCGCACGAAGAGCTGCTCTTCATGTGTCGGGCGGAGACGGAGACGGAGATGACGAGCACCGCTTCTTTTTCAACAATGACATGGCTGCATTTTACATTTACTCCAAGTAAGTGTCACTGGCGCGGGGGAGCTTCTTGCTCCTGAAAAAAGGGCCTCAACTTTGAAAAGCACACACAAGCGTGTTCGCTTCGATTCTGTCGCACGCTCGCTCGCTCGCCGTCGGCCGCCATGTACGCCAACAACGTGAGCAACCTCGACCAGATCCTCTCGTCGCTGCAGTGCTACATGGTGCGCGCTCGCCCCCCCCCCTCTCTCTCTCTCTATTGAGCTGGCACACCTGCAGTGTGCCGGACCAACTCTGAACCTCACGACCCTACGACCCACATGCCAGCAAAGCTCGCGCGTGCGCGGCGACGTGTATCAGCTGCTGCGCCAGATCCCGTCGCTGCAGCCCAACTGCGGCATGTTTGGTGCGTGCGCGCGCGCCGTTCAGGCGGGGGGCTCCTACTCCGCCCGCCGTACTGTGCTCACGCGCGCGCGCTGCCGCTCCCATCTCTGCAGCGCACAACGACGGCTCGACGAGCACGCTGCTGAACCTCGAGGGCACGATCCCGATCTTCTACCGCAGCAACCAGTACAACATCCCCGTCGAGTTCTGGCTCGTCGAGGCGTATCCGCTCGCGCCACCTGTGTGCTTTGTGCGTCCCACCTCGGGTGCGTGCTGCGTATGAGCGCTTGCGTCTCGAGAGCCGCAGGGCGAACGGCAGGGCGCGTAGCGTGCCGAGCGCTGAGCGTCCATGCGATTGCGATTGCGGGTGCAATGTCGCCGCCGCTGTTGTGTACGCAGATATGATGGTGAAGCCTGGGCATCCGCACGTTACAAGCGAAGGGTTCGTGAAGATCCC